>JACXGI010003508.1:0-55574 GCA_016801175.1 Esox masquinongy | reverse complement strand
TGGTTAGGGGATATAAACCAGAGTGGAGTTTGGGAAAGCTCTCTCTTGCATTTTCCTCCCTCCTGCCTACATCTTCAATCTCCAGAGAACTTTTATCTTGGATTCTTGTACTGTAATTGTAATACTCTCTTTATATATTAAATTCATTTGTTACATTAATTCATTGACTATTTGGAATTAATCAAAAACAGGTCAAAATCCAGTTCCACCACCTTAACATCAAAATCAGAGGACAATTAAAAACGAGTATCCATGAAATTAAAATTTTAAGACAAGCATTGACTGTTTCATACAGTAAGCTGACTGTGTAAATTGTTTGCCCGTTGACTTCATGTCTTTCAATCCCCATTACTTATATCACTAGTACTGCATTTAACATGAATCCCCATCTATAATAATCTTCAATGTTTGGTTACAGACATATCTGTTAATGCATTTAACATACACAGGTCAAAAAATTAAGGGAACACGTAATCATCACAGTATAACACCAAGTCAAATAAACTTCAGGGATATCAATCTGTCTGTTAGGAAGCATAAGTGATTGTGAATCAATGTCACCTATTTTGGTGCAAATAAAAGTGACAACGGGTACACTGGAGAGGCAAAAATGGGTGCACTGGAGAGACAACCCCCAAAAAGGTAATGGTTTTGTAGGTGTTGGCCACAGACAATTGCTCACTCCTTATCCTTCCTGACTGATTCTTGTTTTGCTTTTTGCTAGTGTCGTTGTCACTACTGGCAGCATGAGGCAGTACCTGCAGCCCATTCAGTCCAGCTCCTCCAGGATGGCACATCCATGTGCCATCGCAAGAAGGTTAGCTGTGTCTCCCAGTACAGTCTCAAGAACATGGAGGAGATACCAGGAGACGAGCCATTACACGAGGAGAGCTGGACAGGGCCGTAGAAGGGCATCAACCCAGCAGGAGGACCGGTATCTGCTCCTTTGTGGGAAGACGAGGAACACTGCCAGAGCCCTACAAAATGACCTCCAGCGGGCTACTGGTGTGCTGACCAAACTACCAGAAACAGACTCCATGAGGGTGGCATGAGGGCCCGACATCCTCTAGTGGGACCTGTGCTCACAGCCCATCACTGTGCAGCTCGATTGACATTCGCCAGAGAACACCAGAATTGGCAGGTCCACCACTGGCGCTCCATTCTCTTCACAGACAAGAGCAGGTTCACATTGAGTATATGTGACAGACGTGAAAGAGTCTGGAGACGCCGTAGTGAACGTTATGCTGCCTGCAACATCATGCAGCATGACCTTTTTGGCGTGGGTCAGTAAAGGTCTGGGGAGGCATTTCCTTGGAGGATCGCACAGACCTCCACGTGCTAACCAACAGTACCCTGAATGCTGTTAGGTACCGGGATGGAATCCTCAGACCCATTGTCAGACCTTACGCTGGTGCAGTGGCCCCTGGGTTCCTCCTGGTGCAGGACAATGTCCGGCCTCATGTGGCTAGAGTGTGTAGGCAGTTCCTGGATGACAAAGGTATTGATGCCATTGACTGGCCCTCACGTTCCCCAGACCTGAATCCAATTGAGAACCTCTGGGACGTTATGTATCGGTGCATATGACGCCGCAAAGTAGTGCCACAAATGTCCTGGAGCTCACTGATGCCCTGATCCAGGTCTAGGAAGAGATCCCCCAGGACACCATCCGCCGTCTCATCAGGAGCATGCCCAGACGTTGTCGGGAGTGCATACAGCCATTCACACTACTGAGTCACATTATGAGTTGCCGTGATGAAATTCACGCAAGTTGGAACAGCCTGTGATTTCAATTGTTTACTTTGATTTTCGGTGTGACTTTGAATCCAGCCCTCAGACGGTCGGTGATTTTGGTTTCCATTGACCGTTGTTACGTCATTTTGTTCTCAACGAATTACACAATGTTTTGTAAGGATTTTGATCTTTAACATATTTCGTTCATCGAGACCCAATGTGTGATTTAAGTGTTCCTTTAATATTTTCGAGCAGTGTATTATTCAAGTTACTAACTATTCTCCCTGACAGAGCGGACATGTGGGAATGCTTAACGCCATTTTCAAATTGTACATTTCTTCCTTTCATGTTAATGTATGACTCAGTTGTTGGCTGGCACACAAATGTATAACTGAAAAGCGCACATTTGAGAATGTCCGAACAGTATTTCGAATTGTCTTAACTTACCATGACCTGTTGAGCTTATCAATCATTTTTACTCAAAAATAAATAAATACCCTTGAATGAAAAAATGTGTCTACACTTTTGACTGGTACTGCAAATGAATACTGTGAGATTAGAGGTCTTGGTTCCACTTAACCAAGGTCTTGGTTCCACTTAAGTCAGACAAACAAATTGCAAAATTTTTTAGGTCTTTGCTTACATCTTGGGGATTACTGAACTTATTTTAAAGTCATTTTAGCACAGTTGCTAGAATTTCTCCAGTAAATATATACCATAACCAACAACTCTCAATGCAGGGATATAAACGAAAAACTGGTTACAGTACACTACATACACTGTAATCAATGTGATAAATTTTAATATTACTTAAAATCCTAAGAAACAAGACTATATCCAGAGAAACATAGGAATTGCAACATTGTTTCTGTGTCATTACTGCAGAGCATAAGACAAAAACAATGATCTTTATAAAGTAGAGCCAAAAGAAGAAAAATGGTTCACTCTACCAAAAATTACAGAGGGCATTTTATATCCAAAATCATGCAGTATCATTTTAAATGAAGACTCAGCAGAATTGACTATCGAGACAGTAAAGAGCACAGTCGTTACATTACCACAACCACTAAGACTGTTAAAACAAGCAGCGCAATGTTTCACCCTGGGTTTTTTCCTGTGGGTAACAAAATGCACCAGCATGAGAATAACCTCTATCATGCTCAGAAAGTGCTTCTGTGTGAAAGCCATCCATCTCGCCCATCTCTATTTGCAGTGCTGCTTGTGGCAAAGTCATTTTGCCTAGTCTACCTTTCATTAATGTTACATTCTTCACACAGTGCAAGCCCATCCTGGACATACCTGACTGAAGGAGTCCAGACAGACGTGGTTATCCAGCAGGAATTGGCGAGTCTCCTGGACAATCTGAGTCTCTCCCAGAGCCATCCTCACTGCTACACTCCCCTTGGACTCCTAAGAGAGAGAATCATTGAAGACGATGGGGCATAGTGGAGGAAAGGTGTATTAGAGGAAGAGGAAAGTAAAACTCACATGGTCCAGGACTTGGCTCTTGGTGGTGTTGTATTTTTCAGCTATAGCATCTGCAACAGCACTGGTGCCCAGAAACAGGGTGTTCCAGTTATGGGCGCTGCAAAGGAACAAAAAAAAAATATCACAGAAAATATCTACTGGGCAGCGCCAATACTGGGTTGTAAAAGGAAGCTGGACTACAAGAGAGATTCTTGAAAGTACGAAGTAGGGCGGTCAATGAATAAGATATTTTTTGGTCAACTGTTCTCTACACAAAGTTGTTTGATGCTTAAAAGCCACCGTTTGATGAAATCATAACATACAAATCAAGGAGGAGTATTGGACAACCAGATATAAAAAAAACCCCGTTCCCGACTTGATTCACTGCAGCCATTGACCTTCCCAGATTCAGCCACTTAAAAAAATATTAATTATATTGAATATTTCTCCTGATGTTGCAGAATGCCAATAGCCTACAAAATGTGCTACAAAAAATTACTACAAAAAGTACTACAGTGTAACTATGTGAAGTAAAATCCAAGTACAAAAATGGTATTTAGCCTGCAAAACAGCAGATTAAACTTGGCCAATATAAGAGATATAACAATATAACTGACCTGGAACTAGCTGCTTTGTCCTTGGCATCTTTCTGGCGTTTGTAAGAGGACGAGCCTGGGCCAGAGTGTGCAGCATCAGACTTCTCCTTCTTCAGAGTGGATGGAAGAAGGTGCAGAATCCTACCCTGAGGGGGATGGGATTATATGGACAGATGAGATGCAAGACGTGATAAACAAAATGCAGTTCTGTATCTATGTTAGATGGTACAAGTTACAAAAACCCTTAACACTGAGATTGCTACCTGGAATATGTGTCCATCCAGCTCAGCCAGAGCTGTCACTGCATTCTCAGGGATCATGTAAGAGACAAAGGCAAACCCTTTAGGCTTCTTGGTCAGACTGTCGATGGGGAAGACCACCTCAGACAGAGGACCTGTAACGTGTGAACAATCATAGGTGTCAACTTACAGGTTTGTTTAAACAAAATAAAAATATTTTTGAAAGTAGCATAAAATCAATAAAATAGAATGTGAAGATAGAAGGTATACTGAGTGTGTGTGTGTATGCAAGCATACCGTGCTTGGAGAAGAGGTCTTGAAGCTCCTCTTCTGTGCAGGTGTAGGGCAGGTTTCTTATAAAAAGTCTTCCTGACTCTGCTACATCTTCTTCCACTTCGTCCTCCTTTAGCTCCCGGGTGAAGCTCCTCTCACTCCCTTTCTCCTGCCTCTCTGACTGCCACTCACCCCTGCCACGTGTTGGAAACACCTCAATATAGCGCCCCCCTTAGGACAAACACAGAACATATCGTTGTCATTTCTTTATTCTCAGTGAAGACACCAACGAGCACATGCTCACGCTCAGACAGAGAGATGCTCACCCATGTAATCTTTGTTCTTCTTCAGAGCTTTTTTCACTTCCTCCTCTGAGTGCAGGTCCACATATATATACCCGGTTCTGTTTCCTGTTGTGTTCTTAATGATTCGAATGGCTGCAGGCTTCAGAGGAGTCATGAACTCTCGAACTTGTTGCTGTGGATGTTGCATAAAGATTCACATAACACCACACATAATCAATTGGTGCGATGTTGAACATTTGTTGAAACTCTACTTTTACATTCTCACACTATTAGTCAATTAGGAAAAAACATAACATGTTATGCCACAACTAGTTTGATGAAAGTAATATAAAAGTAATGATTATTTTTGAGCAATCCAAGTGATAATGTCAGTGTTTACTTAACTAACCAGTATTGCATTGTATTTGCCAAGTAATCCGCCCCACCTTGCACACCCACACTCACCTCTTTGACATTGAAAGGACATCCTCTCAGTTTCACTGTGAACTCAGTGGTGGGCTCGGTCTGTGGAGTCACACACGCAGGCACATGTTACCAAAGGGACCACAACAACGACAATTCTCTGACCTAATGTCAACGATAGAATGCTATATCATCTGGTAACCTCCATGTGCAGAAGACTGGATCTGAAGTACAATCTCTAGTCCCAAGGCCTGTGGGTCAGGAATCTGCCCTACCTCCTGCTGTTTGCCAGGCTTGCCCGGGCTTTTATCCAGTGAAGGGGTTGGTGCTGTGGACTTCCGATTACTGTCTTTGTCCCCACTCTCATAAGAACTGTCAGTCTGCATCAAATGGACAGACTTGTCTCCATCCTCCTCTTCCTCCTCAGCAACCTCTGTATGAGCCACTTTGGAGCGCAGGTAGTCCATATCGGACAGGCCTGACTTCAGGGCCTCCTTACTAGCACCTAACAGAGAAAACACACCGTTCACACACACAGCTTAACCTAACAGAGAAAACACACCGTTCACACACACAGCTTAACCTAACAGAGAAAACACACCGTTCACACACACAGCTTAACCTAACAGAGAAAACACACCGTTCACACACACAGCTTAACCTAACAGAGAAAACAAACCGTACACACACAGCTTACCCTAACAGTGAAAACACACCGTTCACACACACAGCTTAACCTCCACCTCTCAAGGAAAGGTGGCGTGTACGCATTTGTATTCACCTTGGTTTCCCTCCTCCTCCTCCTGTTCCTGGTCTGACTCATCAGAGTCAAAGTTAAGGTAATCATCCGAGTCAGGCTTCTTCTTCTTCTCCTGACCCTTCCCCTTGCCTATGTCAGAGGCTGCTGATTGGGGCAGTGTGTCATTGGCCCAGACAGGCACCTGCTTACGATTCTGATGCACTGATACAAACTCCTGGAAACCCTCGTCATCCTCCAGCTGACCCAAACACAAAATAAAACAGACATGTTATTAACCAGAACCCCAGCATGTCAATGCCTCTGTCCATAATGTGATTCTCATGCTACACAGACATGTCCTTACCTTGCCTAGAATATTGGATGATTCCTTTTTCTTCTCCTGGTGAAAGAACAAAAGAACAAGAAAAAAAATAGATCATATAATAATCTTATACAACAAGTATGTCATAGTCATTGTTATTATGGTAAATAAACAGTCAATATAATAAAACACCAATTTCACCCAGGACCCTGTGCATAGGCAAGGCATCATGATGTGAAACATTTCAAAAACATTTAGCCACTGGACTGCAGCACAGTTCTCACAACCTACCTTAACATTCTCCACGGGGCCTTTAGCTGAGACACGGGTGTGTTTACTCCAGGCTCTGGCCTTAGTGGGGTCCCCAAAAGACTTGCACATCTCCACCTGGGCAAAGGCACAAAACAGATCATCATAGAGAACCATGGCAGGATCTGTCCCCAGGGCCAGGCAATCACAGCCTATTAGATGTTGGCATATAATCTGTCATTGGTTTGCTATTCATCTTTTATTTTATTTAACTCTTATTTTACAAGGCAAATTGACTGAGTATACACTGATGAGCCAAAACATAAAAACCACCTGCCTAATAAGCTGTGTGTCCTCCAAGTACTGCCAAAACAGCATATGGACTCTGCCATAACAATTTGGCCCTTGTTAAAGTCGCTCAGGTCTTTACTCCTGCATCCAAAACTTTGACAATGAGAACTGATTGTTGCCTTGTCATCTAATCTACCCAGACCTTGACATGTGCCCTTGTTAGGAAATTATCAACATTATTCACTTCACCTGTGAGTGTTCATAATGTTTTGGCTCATCAGTGTACATTCATCATTTAGAGCAACAACTTAACAGGCGAATACTAAAAGGGGCAGAAGAGGGGATGAATGAGTCAGTTGGAAGCAGGGGATGTTGAGGTGATTATATGTGGACCAGATGGGAAATTTAGCACAAGCCTTGCACAGCCGCCTGATCCCGCAATCTGAAATTTAAACGCTACACAGATATCACACAGATATCAGTCTGGTCTTTTGGACAGAGTGTTTTCATTGGGCGTTGAGAAAAGTTCATTTGAATGTGATTGGATTGACCTTTAATTAAACCAACAATGCACATAACATAGTACCAAAGCGCCATAATTCACAACAACAAACTGTACTGTACATCAATCAACAGCAATCAAACAAGCAGATCAGTAAGTGTAACTGATTAACATGTCTGAAAACGATTATTGACATCATCTTCACGAACATTTGCACATCTAAGGCACCTTGGCAAATACCAAGAAAATACTGTTGAAAAATATATTTGGGTTAGTACACATCATTACCTAGATCACACCCATAATTCATGAAAGTGCGCTGATTGGCTCTGTTAAACGGTAGCCAGCTCCAAACTTAAGTCTACTCATTACGACCAGTCTGATATCCGTTTAGTGTTTAAATGTAAGATTGCCGGACCAGGCAGCTGTGTGAGGCTAAGCCAGCACTAGGATGCAGCGTGATATGCTGCTAGCTTCAGGAATCTTAATGGTCAACTGTCTCACCGTTACTCTGGACATGTCCACAAAGCTTTTATTAAAATGTTTCAGAGCCTTGTCTGCATCCTCTTCAGTCTTGAAGCCCACAAATCCGAACTTGCGAAACTTGCCATCCTTGGTGAACTTCAGGTCGCAGTCGGTCAGGGTTCCAAAGGCAGCAAACATCCCCTTTAACCGCTCCTCTTTCATCTGCAGGTATAAGCTCAGTCATCAACAACCTAAACACAGTCACTTACAAACCCTCAATATAAAATCAACTCCAGCCTAGCCCCTACTCTATAGGCACTTGTGTAGAGAATACATTTGAATATTCCTTTATATCCACAACTGCCTAAAGAGGCACGGGTTAGCAGTAAATGCGGAACATCCATAATGTGCTACTGTTCATTTTCAGGTTTTCTCCGTCCAGGAACATCAACAATTTCACTGGATATGCATAAACTCTGTGAAACTCTGTAACTAGCTCCTCCAAGTTAGCGTCATGTGTCAGCATCACAACATCACAGCACGTTAAAGCATTCAACAATGCTGCCACAGGATTATTGCTCCATTTATTTATCCTAAGCTGAGGCCAGAACTTTACCACAATCATGACTAGGTCCATTGCCATAAAAAACAAACGTAGTACCATCTGCTTGGTTGGTAATAGTTACTACATTTTTATTTCTTATTTTTACTCTTACAGTTTTTCTCCCGAATTTCATGATATCCAACTTGTGATTAAAGCCATGCCTCATCGCCACAAATCCATGTGGACTCAGGACAGTCTATCACAAATGCAAATCAAATTCTGTCCTAGTTCTTGTCAAGCTGAGGGACCCCTGGGCTAAACTGAACATGGATAGTTAGTCTAGTGGTTTCTCAACCATTTTTGGTTATGGCACCCCCAATGACCCCAACGGGGGTCCTAGGACCCTAGGTTGGAAACTACTGACAGCTTTTGTAGGCAAACCAAAAACTAAGATAGCTACAGTAGCTTGTCACGCCAAATGCAAGTTCGTTAAAAACCATCTGGTTAAGTCTTAAAGGGCTAACCCGTAAACGGAGAATGAAGCATCACTTTTTTCCGTTTCATAAGACTGCTGTTTCAACCTGAGCAACAGCCTACCCTAAATCAGTTTAGTACACATTACTGTAGCTTGCTAGCCACTGAAATGTATTGACAATGTCAATGGTCTTAGTGAGAAGCTCTATGCAATATCCCATTCCAAAGTAACTTACCCCGTTTGGAAGGTTTTTGACTATTAATCTCGACATTTTTCATAACCTAAATGATGACAATACGCTAAAGATGAAATAAATGTCAACAACAAACACGCATGGACGCTTGAGCTGGGTTGCCAATGCTAACCCGGAAACAGTTTGATGGTTCTGCAAAATCATTCCGTGTCAAACTAACCTATAGCCTTCAAAATAGAAGTCGTTACTGAAATACTATGCAACAGTATGCTACCTGAGTATTTGACATATGTTATTACAACAAAATGTTGTTCAGCAAATAGTTGATCTATTTTGGTACTTCACTTCTAATACTTCAATGCAAACCAACTAACATTACATTAAAATCTCATTCTGGATGTATCTGCACTTGCATTTTTACACAAGAAAATCCACTGGATGTTTTTGCTCAATAGTTCTTTTCGCACAAAATATACACACCGTCCCATTAATCCACATTAGAAAATGTTGTTATTGTTTCTATCGTAGCTATATGGCACTGTGCTTTTCTGTATCTATCCTTTATTGGTAAGGGAAGCGTGTACTTTTGTCACGACTAAAACCGATATGATGGTTAATAAAACAAGTTACCTGTGTAATATTTCATAACATGTTTCTAAAGTTCTACGTATTGATCACGTATACCGTGCAAACGTGATGTTTTTGAACAATCCACTCCATTTGCCCATAATGCACCGCGCGGCACTTTCCATCTCCCCAAAAGCACCTCGGATAGCGCTATATTGTAAAGTTAGGGCTTAATGGTTTCGTTGATCAGTTACATACGCTGAATGTAATCGTAAATATATAGGTCTTCGCAAGCAAACGTGCAATACTATCGTTGGCATAAAATGTCTGTAGTGAATTTTGCGCGAACGTTACAGAAAGTAGTATTAAATCTTGGGCCTACATGTTATTACCGCTGTGTTACAGGAGCTTCAGTGGCTATACATGACAGAGATTCCAAGCAGAACTTCAGCTGCCGTCATTCCAGTCGTCTCGTAACTCCTGTACATTATCAGTACAGTACACAAGTTAACACCTCAAAGGTAATTGATTAGGAACGACAGACTTAACTACCTGAAGCGTGATCCTTTTCTGAAATAAATGTTAGAAGGCATATTCGAGTCTGACGGCTTGGAAAGTTGCTCAGCATCCAGATTGTGATTGTTGCCCAAGTTTAATAATTTTCATATTTCACCAAGGTACCCAGAATAGCAACATGGGAGCCTGTACTGGAGAACCAACTACCTCCAGTTAGTAGGCTATATGTTACTTTTTTAATCCAGTGTTTTTATTAGATTATAAATTAAGATAAGACCACCTTAAATTAGATTGAATTTCTTTTTTTGCAGGCTAAGCAAGTCCCTGCAGACCTTGTTGACAAATTAGAGAGACTAGCTTTGGTAGATTTCCCCAACCAGGATGGGCTGATGTGTCTGAAGAAAGCCATCCGATTTGCTGATCAGCTGCATGTTGTTGACACAGAGGGGGTAGATCCAATGGATTCAGTTCTGGAGGACAGGTTAGAAGCCCAGACTTGACAAATCTTTAACCAAACCCAAGCCCTTGAATGTTTGCAGATTTGACAATCAGGTTGCATGATATGCTAGTGAACATCTTCAGTGAAACATTTGGTGGAGCATGGTAACAGCAGACCTGTAACTAAAAGATCCTTTGGTCTTTGAGACAGTTAACCCTAATCTCTCCATAAGCAATCAATGTGGCGTCCTTTTGCACCTTACCAATTTGAAGTGGTCGGGTTAAAATAAGTACATTTTTGATAGATTTTCAAAAATGTAGTTATACCCCCCCCATTTAATTGCTTCAGATCTACAAATACTGATGTCACTTTAATAGTCTCAGACATAAAAGCCTTGTCTGTCCTTTAGGGCACTGTATCTGAGGGAGGATGCAGTGGCAGAGGGGGACTGTGCAGATGGACTGCTCCAGCTTTCCAAAGACACAGTGGAGGAGTACTTTGTGGCACCGCCAGGTAAGTAACTTGGCTATTGTCTTATCACCTTGGAAAGTGCAGTTTGCACTGTTGTTCCATCTTTTAATGTGGTTCCCCGTTTTTCTGTCTTGACACATCGCTACTATTTTCAGGTAACATTCCACTACCGGGGAGAGAGCAATGTTGAAACACATTCCAACTCAACAAAATAAGGAAGGACAGGACTATCCTAAAGACATAGACCTCTCCAAGGACATACATGAATAAAGACTGCTTGAACAACCATCAAGGTTTAGGTCTGGGTGCCTTCAAACCAGATGTATGCTTTAAGAAACTAAAACAAAGAAACATTCTAATAAGAGTCCTCCCTTTATTTAAAAAACAAAAACAAAACTTTTTTACAAAGCTGTTAGGAGATACAAACATTATTTCAAGAATGGGGACAAGAGTACTTACAAATCATTTCACTCAAATAAAAGAAACAAAATTAAGATTAGGGCCAGTATTTGTGAGGCAACCATCCACAAGGCAGGGCCATCTAGACAGGCTAAAGAGCTGTATTATGTCGAAGCCCTCTAGTATGCAGTCTCCTTCACAAATCTCCCAAATCAGCAATATCCGAAGTTTGAGAATGCATCAATTTAAATGTGAGGCAATGCGGGTCTGCTCTCTATGCTATTTAAAAAGTCCTCCTTTGGAGACAGTCCTCATAATGGAATGCACGTAACAGACTATAACGAAAACGCAACAAAAGAAAGTCACCAGTCTTGGGTCCCCCTGCAGCTGTATTATCGGTAGTGACGGGGGGGTGGGCTGCGGCTTTGCGGGCTACGGTGTGTTGCAGATAGTCGACGAGGAGGGGGGCTATGGCGAGACAACCTGCGAGCAGGGGGTGACTGATAACGAGGGGGAGGAGAGCCGCGGCCTTGATACGCCGGTGAATAACGTCCCCTGGATCTGGAACGGGACCGCGAGCGCCCTCTGCTGACCCCCATCTCTCCATGGACACGGATACAGGAAGTCTCCCCCTGGAAGACGTCAACCATGTCAATGTCCCCAACTGCTGCATTGTTTTGAGACTGTTGTGGAGCTGTGCATCTGAGCGCTTAGTTACCTGGTGTGATCTGAACTCTGTCCTGTCCAGGCGCCGCATGGCATACTCCATGTCCTCTCGGCGCAAGAACTCCACCACCCCTTCCCCGTCCCGCTGAACATCTGTGAAACAAACATCTCCCGCCTCCCTCATGTGGTCTTTCAAGTCTTGCCAGCTCCCAGTCGGAGGCAGACCTGTGGAAACAGAGATCAAACCATTGAGCACACTGACCTTGACAGACAAGCCCAAAGGACAGCAGGGTAGACTGAGCCTACTCTTTAATTCCAAACTTGTATTGGAATACAGTGTCCTTCCTCTCCCTCTAAATACCTGTCTCCGTAGCCTCAACTTTCTGCTGTCACAATATAATAGAGAGAAATGGAAGGTAGAAATTAGCTTTGATAAAACAACAATACAGACTTCATCCACTTACCAGTTACAATAACTCTGAACTCTGACCTCCGAGTAGGAGGCCCAAACCTCCCTTTAGGACCACCAGGACCTCCTTCTCCAGGCCCTCGACCACCACCCCCCATAGGACCGTTAAATTTAGAGGAGGCAGAACGAGGGTGCTCAACACGCAGCTTGCAGTCACCAAACCCATAACCATTTCTTCCGTAGACTGCATCCTCAGCATCCCTGATGAGAACATGAACGAAATATCACACATTACATATGGTAGGCCTGGACCCTGTCTGCACAAATTGTCTGAAGCTCCACAACAATTATCTTAAATCTCTCCCAATAACAACTTAGATGACGAAAAATGTACTTTGGTACAAATGATATTGTCTCACCTAGCTGTGTTCAGGTGAATGCACAAATTTAAAATGTTGGTCAAAAATCTGTTGGGAATCTTAGCGGTCAGTGACTAGTAACTGATTATTGACCAATCCCGTTCAAGTTGTGGTTGTAAGCTAATTATTAAGAAATCCCTTTTAGGTGCAGCAATATACAATGCACTTTCATAGTACCAAGTTGAACACCAGTCTAGCACTGAACCATGCCATGGGTGATGCAAACTGGCTAGCATTGCCTGGGGATGCAGTGTTTGTGTGTGCATTTTATACCCAATTTTGTGATATCCAATTAATAACTCCCAGCAGACTTAGGACAGTTGATGACGAGGTATGAGTCCTCCACAGCACATCCTATGCTTTTCCGGGTTTTATCACGTTGCTTGCTTAACCAGGAAGTCTGTACAGTCATCCTTACACATTGGATGCAATGAATTTTCTAGGATCACACCTTGTTTTAGTTTACAGGTGCCCAAGTAGCCACAAGAAGTCCCTAGACCATGATTAGGCAATGATACCATATTCAATTATTAAGCCCCCAAACCAAGACATTACTGGCCAATTGGACACATTACTACAGGACAGTCTTATGTTTTGGACATAGATGTCTGACACTGAAACTGTCTCACTTGTCTTTGTTGATGTAACCGCTAACTGCAGTGGTATAGAAGTATGTAGTATATACATAGATAGTATACTGAATAGTGAATTATGAAGCATACAGAAACATCTTGTTAGCTCAAATACAAGCAAATGCTTCAGAACACATTGGATGAAACTACAATTTGCTGCAGGTCGATGGCCCCAAACATACCGTTTAAGCAACCAAGGAGTTTTAGACAAGGCCAAAAAGTGGAATATTCTTGACTGGCCACGTCAATCACTGGCCCTGAATCCAACTGAGCATGTGATTTACTTGCCTAGACTAAAGGAAAAAATGCCCCGAAACAAACTAGTTGAAGATGGCTGCAATACAGGCCTGGCAGAGCATCATTAGGGATGATACCCAGCATCTGACAATGTCTATGGGTTGCAGATTTTAGGAAGTCATAGAATGAGAAAAAATAAGCAACCAAGTACTTAATGACAACTTTGTATTTAAGATTGTTCATTTGTCCAATCACTTTTGGACACCTAAAATGGAAGGCGGTGGGGGTTATGTATGAAAGGGGTTGCAACAAATTAACACCTGGTCCAACCCAAATTTGACTTCATTTTTTAATCCAACACATTCTAATTAGAGAGGTTCACAAAGATCAATTAGGATTCATGAACTTGCTTAAAGAGAGAACTGATCGTTAACCCTACTGGCTCTGGGATTCCAACTAGAAACCATTCATAACTGCACCTATTTGCCACCCTTTAAATCACTGCTGTAATGGCTGTCAAAGCTCCTTCACAAATCCTTACAAATGTATATTTCTCTCTTATTTAAAAATGTGGATTAGGCTGTAGGGAACAGCGGTAAGGAAAACATTTGATTTGAGCATGTAAAAAGGTGAGTAGACTTTCACTAGTAACTATAAACAAATGTCTTTACATGACTGGTTAAAAATGAAGCATGCCATTCATGGACATGGTGATTTTCTTACCTTGGATCTTCAAAGCGCACAAAGGCAAAGGGAATAGTGCCTCTGTTGTTCTTCAACTCAATGTCTCTGATTTTGCCATATTTAAAGAATATATCTTCAATGTCTCTCTCTTGCACATCAGCTGGAAGGTTCCCCACATAGATCCTGCCATCTGCCATGACGTTACAAGAATTATCCTGATGGAAAACACGAAGAGAATGTATCAAAACCGAACACTGAACATCAGTCATGAAAAGATTTCAGTTGTGTCTACCAAACTATTAAACATAAGACATAAAACTTGAATATGGAGTTATTATTATAACTAAGTATTATAATAAAACACAAATGCACTTCGAGCCAAGATTATTTAAACTGCTAGATACTGTAAAGCTAGTTTAGCAATTCACCGGATATTTCCTTTCATACGGGATAACCTGGCTCGAGGGGGCGGGACTGTCTGTGTAGTTCGCTAACCATCTGCACTAGCTAGTTAAGCGATATATCTTGCCTTTTTTCAATTAGAGAAATGCGTTGCACATAACATTGTGGTAGTTAATCGCCTACGTCATAACCAAAATATGCTCACTTGTTGCCCAAAGTAGCCAATTCATTCAGTACAAAGCAAACTACCAAGTTGTCGACAAGAAATAGTTAGCTAGGGAAGCTAACGTTAGCACTAAGCTATCTAACAAGTTAGCCTTGCTGACTCGTATGTCATGTTTTGTGTTTGCAGAATAATTAATGATAACTCACTTCTTGTTTTGTTGACCAGACGTGCAACCCTTACGGTTGCTGTGATTATTTTCTAAATCTGGTATTGCTTTATTTCTCGCTTATTTCCAATTAATGGTTGCCTTAAATCTCTTTCGAATGATCTCTATACGGCTTTAGCTAGCCAGGCTAGGATCAGGCTAGGCTACCCAGTTCCAATGACTTCCGGTTTCGTCGAAATGTTTCTTACCAAATCCTCCCACCTGGCTGTGCCCCTACACACACACAAAAAAATGAAGTGCACGATTTATTCCTCTCCAAGACACCGCATCATCATATTCTGAGAATAAAAACCGAAAGTGACGAAAGGCAGAGAGGAAAGCGAATCTTCATTTCAGGGGCGGGTTTATACGCGGCTATATAACTGCCTCAGCTGTACGCAGTATAAGTTCCGTGTATTTTTATCAGTAGAAGTTGTACTTGTCAACGGATTTACAAAACACCTTTAAAACCAACTTGCAATACCTACAAAAAAGACTTTTTGACAATATATACTGAAACGGTAAGTCATTTTCATCTTACAAAAACTTACAGATAAAAGATAATATTATCAGAAAACAGGCTTTCAGATTAATTATGATGTACTGTGTTATTATAACTGTCTCAATAAATTGCTTAATAAATGGCAACGCTTAAAACCTGCTGTTAAAAAGTATAACGCATTTTTATGAATTGTGAGCATATTCTCTGTAAATCCCCACCCTTTGATTCAGCTAAATGTTGGATATACATGACATACTGTAAGCCTTATAATAAGAGAATAAGGACTATACATGTTTTTAACCAGTTGTAAAGCATTGATAGTAAATAATGTAATTTAAATCCAACTATGCACATTTAAGGTCAAATAATGAATTCAATTCTCTTTCAGGTATCATATCATGGAACTCACTATAACACTTTTGAACGGGGACTCAGTACCCCTGACGGTTCCGCCACACACCACGGTGGGGTCTCTCAAGAATCTAATCCACCTAGAGTTAGGAGTGGCGACGTCAACGCAGAGACTGTCTGGTGTCAATGGGAACAACATCAGTCTCAGCAATGATTCAAAAACTTTGAGCGACTATGGCCTGTACTCAGGATCCAAAGTGATGGTGCTGATTACTGCTCCTATCCAAGTGTTCCTCAAAAACGAAAAGGGCCGGACGAATACATACGAAGTCAAGCCGGGTGAGACCGTAACCCAGTTCAAAGCCAAGGTGGAAAACATGGAGCGAGTCCCTGCCAACCAACAGATGCTAATTCACCAGGGTAAGCAGCTAGATGACGGCAAGAAACTGGAGGACTACGGCATCGGAAATCAAAGCACAATCCACCTGTCGTTCCGTCTAAGGGGAGGCTGAAGAAACCCTGTATCAATCCGAAACACCATGATTACTTTATTATGCATTCCATAGACAATTTAGTGCACAAAGGTAATCGCTTGATGTATTTGTTCAGTTGTAAAGATTAAATTAAGCATGGTTGATGTAAATTTACGTTAAAATAATGTCCGTTTTTTTTTAAATTAATAAACAAATATACAAGTTTACAATCGTTTTAATGGCTTCTATTTAAAAAGAAAAGATAAAGCATTAGATCGCAAAACAAGCATTACCCAATGTTTGTACTCTAAACTATTAATTCAAATTGTTGTGTTGTTAGTTCAAATGGAAAATGACTTTTTCTGACTCTGACTTTTTTTGAAGAACGGCATATTCTGTGTTTTTTTGTCACCATAAGGTGTCTTACACCCGTTGGGGGGTGATATTAAAGTAGGTTATAATATGCTCGGATACTAGGCTACAGTCAATATGCAAATGTAACTTTCCTCTAATGTTACGTGTGATACATCATTGTTTTGTTATGAATATTGTTAACAGATTTTGAGCGTTATAGCTGCTATTGTTATTTTTATCTTTATGGATGTTACTGTTGTTAAGGATGTTGTTGATACTTTCCACATGACAGTGTTTACTGAGGTAAAATTGGTTTTATGTTCGCACGTTTAACATTCAACAGACATTCGCCAATAGCCATTTACAGCTTTGAAAATCAATAACTTATTAATTGATTTACATATACACATCAAACACCATCTGATTTATTCTAAAAATGCCTTGCATACTTTTACAAACTTTGTTTTCTACAGAAATTCTACTTAGGATTTAGCAGAAATTCCTGAAATCTGTAATAGTGCAATAAAAGCTTTGAAAATCAATAACTTATTCATTGATTGCCATATACACATCAAACATCTGATTTATTCTACAAATGCCCGGCATACTTTTACAACCTTTGTTTACAATTGAAATTCTACTTAGGATTTAGTAGAAATTCCTGAAATCTGTAATAATGCCACCGTCCCCAATTATTGGCCACCTTACTATTTTGTAGAATTACACTATAATTGCTTTTTGTCGCGACCCCTCCTTCGTGAGGAGTGTTTTTTCCATGGGTCTCGTGTGTGAATGAGTTTCTGTCTTGTGCGTTGGTGTGTTTGTATGTGCTCTTATCTGCTCTATGTTTCGGTCTCCTGGGATACGGGGAAGGGTGCGTGACGTCAGAACGAAGGTGATTCCTGTGCCAGCTGAGTCCACTCAACCCTCACACCCCCAGAGTTGGGGAGTAACGGGAAAAAAAAATACGGTAACTGTAATCCGTTACATTACCAACAAAAATATTGTAATCGGATTACAGATATTTTTGAAAAAATGTATGATTACTTTTGGATTACTTCAATTGAAAAAGAATAGGTGCACAAAATAATTATGACACGTTATATGTTTTAGTTTATTATTTAATGTTATAAAAACATCGTTATTTGAACCAAAATATGAATTGCACACCTCAGTTGTGTGTGATCATCATGCGCGCAAAAGTGGACGCGCATAACCAGTTAAAGGAATTGTTTAATAGATTAGGCAACTATTTGTTAGATAGCTGTAACATGGCGCTGCCTTCAAGATAAAACATTATATTGAATTTAACACGACATTTGAGGAGAAAAGGTGTGTTGGGAAGCACTCTGCCAAAGGATGATGATTTGCATTTGACGCGGCCACATCAACTCCGTCCATACATGTAGTCCATGTGATTCTGCTTGCTTTGCATCTCTGAAAATTGTGTTCATTGTTATCATTGGCTGCTGAAGCCAATTACTTTAAGCTACGAGTGCAGGTTCATAATCACAGTTTATTTCTTTCATTTGCGTTTTGAAAATCCATCACTGGTAGCCAGTGGCGTCATTAGCCCTGGGCGGTGGGGCTATAACCCCGGATCTTAAATTGAACAAAAATAATAATAATAAAAAAATAGCCCCTGATCTATTCATCTATAATTCCAATCGCGCATTATGACAGTGTAGACGTGTAGGCCGCTAGCGTGTGCACCGAAATGTTCCGCATGTACATTCAAAACTCTGTACTTTATGTCCGGGGCGGGGCGGGGCGGGGCGGGGCGGGGCGGGGCGGGGCGGGAGGGTGGGCTAAGACCGGAATGTATTGTGATCCTAGCGACGCCTCTGCTGGTGGCCATAATAATAGAGGTTACGTTCGCGCGGTTAAATCTTATTTGTGTGCTGGTGTTCACGATTGCAAACTTGCGTTTGCGTGCTGGGGGTTTCTGCAACATTTTGACAATGTTGGTTGTGGAGCAAATCATCAGACTACTGCAGATTTAGTTTATGCGCGAAAAGCTATGGATATCTTAATTTTTATATACAACAATGTCAATACCCTTTTCGAGTAATTGCCATTTATTTTTCAACAATGTTTTGAAGCAGTTAAAAACATGAATAAAACACAAATAACACAACAGGCATCATTAGATGTTGGTTTATGTTCAGATAAAAAGTTAGATTCTGCAAGATCGAGGTTTATTGAATTAATTGGAATGACTGAATATCTGACAGGCCTTTAGCGTGTAATGTAGAGATGTAGCCCAATCATATTAAAGTAAAAAGCAATGGTTTAGAAACCCATTTCCAAAGGCACTGTAGCCTACACAACCCATAAGGTAAAGTGCAAATTCCGTTTTTGGCCAGCTATGTAAACTCTAACATTGATTTATCCCGCAAAAGGTGTTCAGTTGGTTATAGGCTATTCCTATTTGTTTTCCAATGCCTCTTAATATGAAAGTAATCTAAAAGTAATTAAAATTAGTCAGATTACGTTACTGAGTTTGAGTAATCAAAAAGTTACGTTACTGATTACAAATGTGGACAGGTGACTTGTAACTGTAACGGATTACATTTAAAAAGTAACATACCCAACCCTGCACACACCTGTACCTGCCGTGCCAATCACCAGCAGCATTTAGGAGCGGTCCTGACATCTCGCCCCTACCAGGCCAGGTCGTTAGTACATGTCAAACATACCAGCTACTGGCTATGCCATTTTGTTCGCTAATCCGGTCTTGCTTGCCAGTACCTGTTTTTCGTTTTCCTGTCCAGTAATTCTGCTCTCCACACCCTGTTAGGAATACCCCCACTAAGGATTCACCTGCTCCTGCACCTGGGATTCAGGACCTGCCCTGTCACCTCCCCGAAAACACCCACTGTCACCTTCTTCCCTGGACCGTTGGACCCGCTCCCTCTCACCACTTGGATATTCACCTGCACCACCTCCCCCGGATTCCGGACCTCCGTCACTGAGCCCACCTATATCCCCAAGCTTTCCTCACGCCTATTCACCTTTGCCTCTGAACCATTAAATATTAATTGTCCTCAGCTCGGTCTGCGTTTGGGTTCTTTCCCTCGGGAAGCCTGACAGCTTTTTATTTGTATTACAAATGACAGAGCTTAGTCTTCTCTGAAAGTTGTAGCTAGCCTTCTTGCCTTCTGGTAAAGGAAAAAAAGATTGATCATTTTGGTATTACATGACGCCTGGTCTGTCGCGCAAGTCGAATTGCAACTTGTCTAAAAAAAATTCCGTACATTATCAAAAAAATATTTTAACCTCCGTACATTTCCATCAAAAATGGTGGTGGGCTAGCTGAAAGAGTATTTTTATTAGCAAAACCTACTTGTGCTTTCCATTGCATTTACATTTTTAATTTGAGAGGTTTTACTTCTCTCACCACTAGAAACGTCCGATAATGGGGGTGGGGGATAGTAGGGTTACGTTAGCTCAGAGGTGTCAAAACGGTTCCATGGAGGGCCGAGTGTCTGCGGGTTTTTGCTCTCAGCTTGTACTTGATTGATTAATTAGGTCACTAATTGGTTAGTTTCTACCCTCACCTGGTTGTTTATGCCTGAACTGGGAACCAATTTATAGGAAAAACCAAAAACCTACAGACACTCGGCCCTCCATGGAACCGTTTTGACACCCCTGCGCTGCTATTTACAGAAGAGAGCTTGCTTCAGATGAGCGAGTTACGTTAAAAGCATCAAACTCAACCGAACATGCTGCAAAATGAACACTATTCTATACAATTTGTAAGAAGTTTAGATGCGATGGAAGGTTAACGAAAAAAGAAATCACGGAGAAAATATATTGACTGATATATTGATTTATTTGGGGGGGGGGGTGTAATTAATATTTAGGCCTAGCGACGTCCCTGGTGTCAATCAATGAATTAGTTATTGATTTTCAAAGCTGTGTTTGCATTATTACCGATTTCAGGAATTTCTACTAAATCCTGACATTGCTGAGCTGACATTGCTGTCCTACTTTTTAAATCAGCTTAAGTTGTATTTGTCAACAGACAAACTTACAAAACCAGATACACCTCACATGGAGTCTGACCAATGAGATTTGAAGCTGACAGAAACATGTAGCTGTGATTTGTTAATTTGACACTATGCAGCCATCTTCATCAGATAATTGACTACAGTTAGCATTGAATTGTGGGTGATATCAACCCTGCAAGTGAACAAACCCCCCTCAAGCTAAATCTATGGCCAAAAAGGCAGCTTTTGTGAATTTGTCCAGCATTTAAGATGGCAATGAAGCTGCATTGAATTGTAATGAGGATTCCCATAAGAGAAAGTGACAAGGGCTTAGGGGGTAAAATTTGATGATTGGACTGCAGCCAGTTTGTTTTTGGAGGATACTTTATTTGGATGCATATTATACCCATAGCACTTAAAATTAACTTAATTTGTTTAGCATGACAGTACCACTATAGGCCAGGCAGTGCATTCGTAGTAAAACTGAGCAAACATTTTGACGAGTTTGTCAAATATTCTGTTCCCCAAAGCAAAACGTTATGAACTAAGTGGATGAAATTGTTCTGACGTTAACTTTGACAAAGTAAAAAAAATGTTGTTGAGGTGATGGATAATATAGATATTAAACACGTCTATAACCTACTTCCTAAAGACTTTCCCTAAACACGCTAGAACGTGTCACTATGAACCAACAGCTTGTGGATTATATTGTTCATAGAGTTTTAAAAAACTACGGAATATATATATAGCCTAAATGTAAATAAATAATTGACCCGTGGAGATAGTCATTAAATAATTAATTGACCGCTGAAGTTATCAGTATCATCTTCGGTTTTCACTAGAAGTTTGGGTTTCACTGTAAAATGTTATTAGGTTTCTCTTTTCTTTCTGACATATCCACATTATAGTTTGCTATGCGCAAATAGTCTGGTTGCGAACATTGCACTCTGTACTCAATGTGAAATTGTATAGACTGGCTACAAATCTATGGTGATACATTACCAAATACAACTCAAATAAGAACTTCACATACTTTGTTGAAATTGGTTTAGAACAAGTTGCCAATGGACTACTGTATTTAATTGTTTGTTATTACTCTGTAGTGTTAATAAAATAAAAAAAAAATATTAGCTTGACTTCCTGCAACAGCAGTTGATCATACCGCATCTTACTGAGAATGGGAACCGAAAGTGACCAGGCTGGATGAGGCAGAGGGTAAACCGAATCATAATTGCAGGGGAGGGGCAGATCAACTGTTAATATAAATGACAGAGCTGTCCTGCTTTTTTGAATTCAGTTGAAGTTGTACTTGTCAACACACATTTACAAAATCGGACTTTCACCAATATAAAGGTAAGTCGCTTTCACCTTACTGAAACGTAATGGATAAAAAAGCTTAAGAGACAGACTTATAAAATATTGTGTTATTGCAACAAGCATAATAATCGTTAAGCTTTAAAGCCTTTACATAAACGCCATATATAATACATCTTTATGACTTGTGAGCATATGACTTACTTTCAAATCATCTGATTCTCAGTAAACAGCCTACCATCCAGTTGATTCAGGGGAAATTATAACACTATACGTTTTAAATAATTTGTGAATTACACTTGCAAGCTTAAGTACCCAGTTAGTTAATTTAAATCTAATTATGCTAATTTATGGCCAAATAATCAAATCCTCTTTCAGATGGAGCTCACTATAACACTTCTGAACGGGGTATCAGTACCCCTGACGGTTCCGCCACACACCACGGTGGGGTCTCTCAAGAATCTAATCCACCTAGAGTTAGGAGTGGCGACGTCAACGCAGAGACTGTCTGGTGTCAATGGGAACAACATCAGTCTCAGCAATGATTCAAAAACTTTGAGCGACTATGGCCTGTACTCAGGATCCAAAGTGATGGTGCTGATTACTGCTCCTATCCAAGTGTTCCTCAAAAACGAAAAGGGCCAGACGCATACATACGAAGTGAAGCCGGGTGAGACCGTAACCCAGTTCAAAGCCAAGGTGGAAAACATGGAGCGAGTCCCTGCCAACCAACAGATGCTAATTCACCAGGGTAAGCAGCTAGATGACGGCAAGAAACTGGAGGACTACGGCATCGGAAATCAAAGCACAATCCAACTGTCTCTCCGTCTAAGGGGAGGCTGAAGAAACCCTGTATCAATCCGAAATATCATGATTCAATTATGCATTCCATAGACAATATATGGCACAAAGTATCACAGTTTTATTTTTTATTCAATTGAAAAGATTAAATTAAGCATGGCTGATATAGCCTTATGTTAAAATGATGTCAATGAGATTGTTTCAAACAATAAACAAATATAAAACACAGTGTGCCTTAGTTGTTATGGCTCCAAATCAAAAGAAAAGATAAGGCAACACCGTAAGTTACTGGACCCAATTATAAAATACATTAATTGTTATTTCAAATGACTGACAGTTTCTAGTCAGATATGTGATTGACAGAGCATCAACATTTATGAATCGGTAACTTACAGTATTTACCCTTGTTCAAACCAAAACACAGCCATGTTCAAAGAACGAATACTCCAGTATTTCAATTAATTTACAGATTTATCAGTATTAATGATTAATATTTAACATTTCAGACACTCACTATTTTGAAGCATTTGATGAGTTAGGATTCCATTTGGGCAGTAGTGTAGCACCTTATTTATTGTGTAAATTAAGTCCTACACATCATCCCAGTTCACCTAACTGGTTCTAGCAGCTTGATGCACTTGCATTCACAGGCACACCCTTGAGACTTTATGTAGCTCCTGATCCAGACTTGTGCCCACTTCATTCAGTAATCAGGGGGAAAATCTTGGGAGTCTTCACTTCCTCACTGAAGCAAGGTAAGCATACCAAAATAAGGCCACAATGTTGGCAAAGAGCACTCTAAACTAAGGAAAAAACCCAACACAGATTAGTAAAAGAGCACTACAATCAAGTGCATTACAAATGTATGTATCCTTAAATAAAAATCCATTGAGTTGCTCACCTGTACAGGCACATAGATTATATTAAAGAATTGGAAGGGGGTCCACACTTTCCAGTTCATTTTCAAGGCAGGCCAATAATTACACTTCATTTTGCTCTGGAAGTCTGTCCACCTCTTACCCTTAAACAGTATTAGAACAGATTAAAAGGAATGTAAAGGAATGACAAATCTGCATTGTAAAGTGTAGAAATTAATTTAGTACGGCATAATTTAACCTTGAACAACCTAAACTGAAAGTATAAGCAGTCCCTGATAAAATTTTGAATGAGTAATAGCTAATCAATATGGACATGAAGCTATTATATTGCAGTGTGATAGGTGTTATATGAACAAACCACTGAGAACTAATCAGGTGTATGGTTCAGGAGGGTCGATAAGGGGGCACTTAGGGAAGTATCAAAACTAGTTAAATTATACTGAACCAGTTGAGATGCTTGGCTAGTGAGCAGCTGACTAACCTCCAGGATGTTCATAACAAAAAAGAAAACCAGCAGGAATGCAGGTGCGAAGATAAGGCGATCCAACAGTAAGCGTTTGACCACGCAGAAGGGAACAGTGGCAGGCATAAAAACCTCCATGAGTTGGTAAAAGTAATGGCTTACAGGCCCAGTAATGAGCAATCTAAACACCAAGGAGAAATAACATCAGTGGTGTAAATTTCACAGTAAATTGCACTATAGTACAATGTAATGTCATTCAAGTGATGTGGATGTTAAATCACTATGCCTACCCATAAATGGCAAAGCGTGCAGGTCCTGAAATGTCAATTTCTTTCACTGCAGCCCCTTCTTTAGCCTTTCGCTTTGCTTCCAATGCTTGAGATAGAAGATTCCCCAAGGCTGAGAGAATGGCACTAGAAAAATTTAGACAGTTAATTTTTAATTATGGTGGTTGTTAGTTAATTTCCATGATACTGGCGAAATTGTAACTATTTGCCTAAGCATTTCGTTGTCCAAAAATATAGGTGGACTCTTCAGATAAGGGAATAGTGATTTGCGTTGCTAAGCGGTGCCGATTATCAGATAGGACTGGGACAATTGGATAGGATTACATTCAAATGTAGTTAGAATAATGTTATTCTAAAACAAAAATTTGATTCTCATCTTCTGGCTGTTTTTTGTTTAAAATTTAAACATCTAGATTATGCCTATTAGAAAAAATTCATAACCATAGAAAGAATAGAACAGAATAACCCACTAGAGTCAACAATTAGTTTATCCAAAATGACCTTTGAATCAGTGATTGGATTATTGCCAACTAGGAAGGAGGATTTAGGATCTATATAAGTATTAAACCCACATTAAACTCAGTTTAATGTGGTCCCCCTAAAATGTTTTAGAAAAAAATTTGCCAAGAAATAATTAAATCAAATTGTACATCCCTGTCCAAATCAAAACCTAACATGGATTCACTGTACTGTTTGTATAGAAGCCTCGCAATTTGGCAACATGTTGCAGCAGAAAGTAAGTAGAATAGGAGCAAAGATTGACATTCATGTTTGGTTATGATTTGGTGGGGTGTTATATAATCTAACAAGTGGATTTAAAATGTTCCTGGGCACGGCACTGCAAACTACAATTTCTTTATCATAACGGTCCACTAACGGATAAACACTTGTTGCCAAACACACACAGCTTTCCCAGTGACAGAAAGTTACAGTACACTGTACATGATGGTGATCCTCTAGGGATAGGTGGTGTGGCAAAGATAGATGTTAGATATTTGAAAGATATTCTGATTTACAAATCCCAATAGCTTGCCAAATATTTCAGCTGCATACCACAGCTTTCACAATTCAGAGTTTAAAATCCCCTAAAAATGTTATATACAGCCTGCACATGGTAAACTTACTTATTAAGACTATCTACAAAGTGCATCATAACCATATTCCAATTTCACTAACTCTGAACGGATCACTAAATCCACACCTAGTGTCATATCGATGCCATACAAACCAACCTTAATGTTTTCAAAAATTAATTGTTTCACCCAAAGGAGTAGCGGTAAGTTTGATATTGGGTGGGGCACATTTCATGTATTTCACAAAATGTTATTATTATTGGGGGGGGGGGCTTACTGTAGAAGACATATTCCCCCTGCTCCTACACCCATGAATTCTCTTTAAAACAAAAAAGAATGGTCAAAAGTAGCAACTGGCAACTTGTGGTTTGCACCATATTTGTAGCTGCAGAAAAATAGAGAACTTAACGCAACTAATAATTACATATAATATCACTCACAGGCCATTCATGACTATCTGTTGTTTAACCCTACTTTAGACCATCCTTTTCAGGGCTTCCAGGGCAAGGGCTGAATTCAATGCATGTCTAGTTCAAGGAAATATCAAGGAGGGTCCCAGAGCAGAGGCTGATTGGCTGAAAAGACAATGAGAAATTGGAAAGGTCTAGGTCCAAGGACTTTATCATAGTTCGCATGTCACCCCATAGGCCATGGCGGAGCTTGGCCTATGGGGTGACACCCCCACCCCACCGCAAAAGTCTTGCTACCTGATTTCCCAACTAAAAGATAGCCAGATAATATAAAAATGTAATACTATTCTACCAGAACTGTACGTACGTTTCACGTACCATGATGAACAGAAGCTTGTTATTAGGCTACAACAAAACGTACCTGCAGTTACAAAACTTCGCTGCTAGCTGCTTTTGGACCTGCATCATAACTATAATCCCATTTCGCTATAAACTGCGATGCTACTCCTGTCATTGTAACGTCATATCTATCCATTTTCTCTTGCTTCTGCTGCTCAAAAACTTTACTAATGATCTGGCAACAATGGCTACACAACCACGGTCACAGATTGGTGATCATAAAAATTCATTATGAATCATAAAAAATATAGATGTTTATCACTTCAATGTCAACGAAGTAGTATGCAGCAAATTAATCATAATATAGTTTTACTCTCTTTGCCATAATTTTTTCAACAATAAGAAACTTCTTTGGGGCTCCTGTGATTGGCTACCATGGGTGGCGCGCACCATTAAAGCTCCGCCTCTGCCATTAGCTATAACCTTAAGTTGTCAGTTAACAAATCTACCACAAATTAGTTGAATTAGTATAAAGTACATGCATTTCTGTATAAAGAGTGATCAATTAATCATGTTTTGTACAGTACAAGTTTGCCAAAGACATTAAGGAAAACCAAAAACTTCAAAATACCACTATTTTACACGCAAACATAACGTTTTAAATTGACTTGTCAAATACAATTATACTCTTCTACTACGGTCAATGACACAGGCAAAGCTGTAATAAAACTTCAGAATAGGTAATAAAACAGAAGCGCACACATTGGGGAGGAGTATTTACTTAATCCCATTCATACCATTTGCAAAGGCTAGCTTGCTAGTTAGCGAAATAGCTAACTATACTGACCTTGTTACTGATTTGGTAAGAATAGGGTAATTCTTCAGCAAAACCAAGTATTGCTGCAGTAATCCGGCATGAGGCGCTGAGTCTCGAATCAATAAACTTTGTACAGGCATTGCCAATATAGAAATGTCAAATTGAGAAGAAAAGTGTTGTTGGCCAGACCTCAGCAGATATGATGGCTCAAGCTTGAAAACATAACGATAAACTAAGCACGCCCTCTTTAAATCAGGGGCGCGTTTAGTAAGACAGAACTGCGTGCAGCGTTGAATTCAACGGGAACGGTACGAACATTTGGAAAACGTTTTGTATGGCAGCCCATGAGGGCTTTGACCACATGGTGTGCATCAACGCAGGGGCAGAGGAATATGGATGTTCCTCTGCCCCTGCGTTGCTGACACCTAACAGACCTTGCAACGCATGCATAGCAATTTTCTATGAAGGTAAAACAGCGACATAAGTTTTTTATTTGTAAAAAATGTTGCACACATGTAAAAAATATTTGCAAACTTGGAATTACTTTTGGAGTTGTATAAAAATGTGCATACTTGTAACTAACTTGATATTTGGAATCAAATAACACTCATAATAACACTTCATAATAACACTTTCCAACGTAAAATACGGACACTCAGTTTTGTCACTAATATTTCGCTAGAACTGTTGCGAAAAATTTAGAAACATGTATATGCATGTAAAGCCGACCGTACGTATTTTTTTGTATTTGACGCACATGTGCTTTCGCAAGGTACAGTATCGCCTATGGATGGAAGCAGGGAGGAGTTTAATTTTGCAATCTCTAGAGAACCAGGGGCCTCATGCACTAAATGCTGGTGTATGTGGAAATCCTACGATTTACGTGCACACAAAATTATTGGGATTTATCAAACTGGCGTACGCAACACATACGCATGCCTCCGTTGATAACTCACGCCCGGTTCACATTGTAACGTACGTAATTATGGCGTACGTTGTTTGGACGCAATCTTGCTCCGCTACATGACGCAGAAAAGTAGTCATCGCAACACAAGAAGATGGAGGAGAGTCTCGTGGTTGCGGTGTCAGCATTTCCATGCCTATTTGATAGTACTGCTGACTGTTAAGTAGTAAAATATAAAATAAACACGTATGCAATAACCTTATTTAAAAAAGGAACATTACATTCTATCATTAATATTTAAAGATATTTAAAGATAGCCTACTTTCTAGAATAAAATGGAAATATTATTCAAGAAAGGACCAAGAATTATAACCAGCAATATTATCACAATATACATTTTAGATGGGACCATTATTTAATAAGTGATTAAGTCATTTTAACCATCATTTTCACAGACATTATAGTAAGCTATATAAATGGAAAACTACAATAGTGTAATATTATTCACATATCGTCCTATTTTTGAAATTTAACATGTTTGTAGGGTTGGGTGATATGTCCTACCACTTATTTCGATTCTTTATTTTCGATTTTTTGCTGTGATTTGGTAACTTGCGCTTATGTGAACGGAATCTGCTGCAGCGAAGACGACGCAAAGTTTGAAATTTTACGCAAAGTGTGAAAGTATTACGTGTCCATTTTTCGATGGAGACTTCAGCCGCTAGGGGGCCTTTCCGATTCCACTCCGTTGTGACTGACCTTATTGGAACGAATGACATTCGGCGCAACGTAATGGAGTGCGTGAATCTGGGTGCGTGAACGAGCTTACGGTCTCCGTATGAGAAGCCGCATAGGCCAAAATTTTATACTTCACTTGCACATACATATATACTGGTACTAAACACTTGCGCATACATATATACTTCACTTGCACATACATGCATTCTTCACTTGCATATACATATATACTTCACTTGCACATACATATATACTTCACTCGCATATACATATATACTTCACTTGCACATACATATATACTTCACTTGCACATACATGCATTCTTCACTCACAAATACATATATACTTTACTTGCACATACACATATACTTTACTTGCACATTTGAATTCACAACTGGAAGTTGCTACCACAAGGTGGCACACTAACTGCCAATAACATAAAAAAAGTGGTTGAGACAGGTGGAGTAAAGGCGTTAAACAATACGGCTCAGGTCGAAGCAGTGTCTTTGCTTCAAAATATACTTCAGACTCCGTCTGTGATTAATGCTATCACCACAGCAGTGGAAAATAACAGCAACGTCAGTCGCGCAGCAAGTGCTGTTTATCCAAATGTCGAACACGAATTAAGCGGGTTATTTCGACCACAGCGCACCATGCAACCACCAAGCAGCAGCAGCACAGCTGTGGCGATAGCATTAATCACAGACGGAGTCTGAAGTATATTTTGAAGCAAAGACATTGCTTCGAACTGAGCCGCAATGTTTAACGCCATTACTCCACCTGTCTCAACCACTTTTTTTTAATGTTATTAGTGGTTAGTGTGCCACCTTGTGGTAGCAACTTCCAATTGTGAATTAATATGTACAAGTAAAGTATATATGTATGCGCAAGTGAAGTATATATGTATATGCGAGTGAAGAATGCATGTATGTGCAAGTGAAGTATATATGTATGCGCAAGTGTTTAGTACAAGTATATATGTAAGTGCAAGTGAAGCATATATGTATGTGCAAGCGCTTTGTACAAGTATATATGTATGTGCAAGTGAAGTATATATGTATGTGCAAGTGCTTTGTACAAGTATATATGTATGTGCAAGTGCTTTGTACAAGTATATATGTATGTGCAAGTGAAGTATATATGTATGTGCAAGTGTTTAGTACCAGTATATATGTATGTGCAAGTGAAGTATTCAATTTTGACCTAGGCGGCTTCTCATAGCTATTGCAACCGGGACATCAACTCCAGAAATGCTGCCTGGAGCAGGATTGCTACTAAAGTTATATCTGCGCAGTTGAATGAGAAAGCCTACTATAATTGTGGAAAACAGGTGCTGGTGATAAAAAAATGGAACTTCCGTCTTACCATCGCAACAGTAACGCCTGATGTCCACCAGATATGTCAAACTCGTTGCGTTGCGCCGGAAGTCATTCATTGTCAATGAAGCAATCCGAAAAGGTACGTTTCCAATGCGATGTTGCATTAGGTGTAACGCATGCGTTCAATATTTTCAACTTGTGCGTAGTTTTGCTGTTGAGATAGTACGACGGATGTTCAAGTTCCCAATGAAAGTAGTACGTGGCAACGAGTGGCACATAACCTGACCACAGCCAACTAATAACAACAGTCAGCTAGCATTGTATCTACTGTACAATGCATTGTACTACTGTACAATGCAAACCATTCTGCTATAACTTAGCTGAATCACCAGCAACTATTTTCCACAATTATAGTAAGCTATCTCATTCAACTGCGCAGATATAACTGTAGAAGCAATCCTGCTCTAGGCAGCATTTTTGGATTTGCAGTATGTACTTTGGTCGTATAGCGCAGGTTCTCTAGAGACTGCAAAAATAATATTCTCCCTGCTTCTATCCGTATTGCCTTGCGAAAGCACATGTGCGTCAAGTACGAAAAAATACGTACAGGACATCCGACAAAAATAACGTACTCTAAATTTTGACGTATTTGGTGGACATCAGGCGTTAGTTAATGCTTAACTGAATTAAACCCTTTCTGTTTTGGAAGGCGCGTCCATGAGCAACTGGAAAGTTCCGACTTCCGAGTGGGAGAATACACCTGAACGCTATTTGAGAGCTCCGAGATGTAACGTTAGGTTACTTAACTGTCAATATCGTTGCCTCATTGTCGTCGTCATGTGAATGCATGAAATGAAACAAATTCCAGAATCTATAAAAAATTTGAGGAGTAGATGTAACTTCAAGGATTAAAACATGATAATTGAACTTTTTATGTGGAAAGACCATAAGTTATGTTATTATTCAAAGTATGATACTAAAAGTGTTTTTTTCTTATCAGCATATTAAGTTAATTTGTAAGCTGCAAATCCTCTTATTACACTCAATGGCCTTGGTGCCCTAAACATTTTTGTGACACAGAAGGCCAAATGGCCTTGCCCCTAAAATGACGAATTTCCAAGCCTGGTTGTAACACAAAAAATTAGAAAAAGTCAGAAAAGGTGAATACTTTCTAGAGCCTTTGAGTGTGTGTGTGTGTATTTACACCCCCAACCAATATATACATCTAAATAGATTGCCCATAACAATTGCAGAATACAAAAAAATCTGAATTGTATAAAACAAAGTTTATTTTCAAATGAAGCGCAACAGAAAATACTGAACAGTTTCACATTTACAGAACAGCTACATCATGTAACTGCTGTTGACATACCAGGCACATTCCCCGGCTCAGACATTGCATGGATCAACCGAAGTTTGTGTGCAATGTCATTCACTATCATAGATTGACAGACTGCTAAAACATGCATGAGATTTGGTTAGCTTAAAATACCTATCGTACTCCAAGATGTTAGGCTTCAGCAATGTCTGAACTGACAAGCGCACCTATGAAGTGGCGCTTGTTGATGAGGTAGCCATTTTTGTTCAAATTGTGTTTCTCATAAAGCAACCATGTAAATCATAGGAATACAGCTGAACTTAGCTTGGATGTAGATAAAATCTAAAGCAATTCTACAGGGTGCAAACTGCCAACAAGAAAGAACATTTTCATGTGTCTATAAGACATGTATGACTTAGCTCACTGCAGAAAACAAATTCACTTTACCCAGATATTTCATAAAAAATGTACATTAAGCTTATGGTTTGTGGTCAGTAGTGATCAGCCAAGTGTATTGTAGTTGGGAGCCCATGCCCTGAAAGTAAGGTAGTGTGGAACACTTCAAAGTGCCTTCCAGTCTATGGGTTCCTTCCCTGATGTCTTCAGGATGTCATTGGTTTTGGAAAAGTGCTTGCATCCAAAGTATCCCCGATGAGCAGACAATGGAGAGGGGTGTACGGTGTGGAGGACATGGTGACGTTTCTACAAAGAAAAAATATGAAGAATAATTAGCAAATGATTGGGGAAAATGTCAATAGTTATAGTGATATTGTCTGATATACTGTTTTGATAGTATTTAAATAATATTTTGGCTCTAGTTTGATGGATCTGCAGGAAAAAAACATTTACTGGTTTCTTTTTTTCCTTTATATCTTGTTCTCTATCCTTTTATATAGAGAAGCAATTAATTCATTGGTTCTCTATACTGCTAGGGAGCCCCCGACTGATAGGGGAGAGGGGCCCCAAAATAAATTTTGCTTAGGGCCCCCAACTGACTATTATGCAAAAATAAAGATTGTGGGCCAGTTTTGAATATACAGAATGTCCATTGAGCTTCCAAACATATTTTGGTCAAGAAATAAGATTAATCTGTGTCTGTTAAACCTGTCCAGTGTTTGTTTACAACTGTCTGAATTCATAATTTAACAAAGAAAACATTTTGAAAATGTTATTATGGCACTTAATTGCATTGAGTAAAAGCGTGCACAATACAAAACATCAAAAATACATCATTTTATATAGTAAAAAAAAGATAAAAGACAAAACAAGTCGACGTTAGTCTATCAATTATTACTGCTACGTCAATTTAGTTTTAGTACAAGACTATTCTTGTAATGTTTTTTGTAAAAAAATCTCGTAAATTACAGCTCAGTTTGAGCAACTCGATTACTTGTTTTTATCCTTTGACACCACTAGAAGCAATACAATATTTAGTAGTTAATATTAAAATTAAACCAACCCTATCAATTGCTGCTCCCTTTTTTTGAGCATAGGCCCCCCACAGCATGAAGACAAGGCCCTCCAGATTAGTGCTGAGCCACTGCACTACAGCATCAGTGAAGGTTTCCCAGCCTTTGTCTTTGTGAGAGTTGGGTTGGTGCGCTCGGACAGTCAGCACAGCGTTCAGCAACAAGACACCTGGAAAGGTTACCATAAAACCATTTGGCTCTTGACAACTACACATTAGGTGATGGCAGTTCATCCGTGCCCTATTCATACGTACATTTACTTGATATATGAATGTCTGCATGGGCATGAATAGTGCCAGCATAAGTGAGGAGACCACCACTACCAAGATTACTACACCGAGGGTGTCAAACTTGTCTGTGGAGGGTTGTGTCTGCTGATTTTTATAGGTTATATCCAATTAAGACGCAGGCAAACCGGCGACATTTCTAAATACCAATGACATTAATGTATCAATCAAGTAGTAGGAACTAAAATATGCAGAACATTAGCCCTTGAGAACTGGAGTAGAGATGTGCTAGACTAAACTATTATGCCTTTAGTACCTTGTTTAGCCCATCCAGTCAGATCTCCATGTCCAGGGTGCTTGAAGCCTTCTATGTCAGATGCCAATTCTTTATACATGTTTACCAAGCTGGAAAAGAAAGAGGCTTGACATTGGAGAGGTGCCAGTGATAACAAAATCCAATAGAGTATAACAAAAAAATGACAAAAAAAGCAAACAGTGTCAAATGTGTATATTTAAAGCAAATGTAATAGCAGGAAATAATGTCTTTCCCGCACCAGGATGTGTTTAGCATAGTGTACTTCGTGACAGTATTGTAGGTTACCTGGGTGGAGGTGGGACAGGTTGCTGCACACTGAAGCATAACCCATGGGCTTGGTTTGGACCATGATATGGATCCTGGCCAAGAACTACAACCTTTACCTGTACCAAGAAGACATTGTATAGACAGTAAGAATTGACAGACTATGGCAAGACTTATAAACATTTATTCCCTTCAACTGGTTAGCCATTTAAAAGGAAATTGTACTTATTAATGACAATTTAAATGTTACTAATAAATGTTAATTAGATACCAACATATATTAAATTTATAAGTAATATAAATAGGTAATAAGCTACTTGTCAAAATTCAATAGAACTTTTCAGGGCCATATTGAACAGGTGCTACAAGGCCATGTTAACAAACAACTGGTTAATAAAGCCTAATAATGGCTTTAAATATTTGACAGAATGGACATTCCAAAAAAAGTAAAAAATCTATGTGGCACATTTAGGATGTTGTGTTGTGTTATGTAGGTGGTTGCAAAACAACTGGTATCATATGAGGTTTTACAACTTTTTCCTGTAATACAAATACCATTTTGATTTCAATAACATTTGTTTTAGATTAATTTATGAATATTGAAAAATATAATCTTGAATATTGAAAACATTTTTGATTTGGCAGATTTCAAATATGTTGCTGAACACAATGTACTTCACTGCAGCGGTCTCAAACAGATTGATTGCAAGCTACTGGTAGCAGCTCATTAAGATGTAGCTCAAAAAACTATTCTTTAGGGGCAAACAGTTTTATACATGTTCCACAGCAAACTTTTTTTTTGGCGTGACCCTGGACAACACCCTGCAGTTCTCTGCAAACATCACAGCAGTGACTCAAAACTGCACGTTCAAGCTCTACCACATTTGCAGAGTATGACCTTACCTCACCATTTTTAAAAAGTATCTAAAATTATTCCGCAATCCCTCAACATAAAAAACGACTTTTGCCGTTTTGGTGAAAAACATAACCCTACATCTTGGATGTCACACATCTGTGTCCAAGTGAAAACATGCTCAGGGGGTGGGTAGACAGTGTGTTGTTTCCTCTCTCCATCAACAAAGGACATCAACTGTAACACAGTAAAACAATGGAGGGGGAATGAGAGGAATTAGGTTATCCACATTTCTGATTATATATAGCAGAAAAATGTGTGTAGACTGTACGCTTACATTTTTAAAGTAAGGCTTGCCAAACTCAGTGGCCAAACCCATTCGCCAACTCTCCCCAAATCCATCTGGTGCTTTATTAGCCAGTCTCAAAAGCGCAGCATTCTTGTTTTTTGAGATCCGGTCCAGTTGTTCCGGGCTCAAGGCAACTGAAGAAGGCAACGCCGGCGTCTCATTGCTTAATGGTTTTAGTTTCTTCACCTGTCCAACCTTGGTTTTAAAACGCACAGTTGGTGAAACACGTGGGACTGTCATTGGTGGATGTAAAAGTCTTGCAGAACGTCTGAAATATGGTCCATTCATAGCAAACATTGACAGGACGCTTGCTGCAACGAAACTCTATACCAACTTCTCAAAACATTCACACCAGTAAACACACCCCGTGTGATCAGTTATTGTTATCGCGATATTTGCAACGTCACACGTCTTGGATCAATTGGCACATTTAGCTGACTAACATATTTTAATTATTTTTAAAACATCGTCATCAAGACAACGGTACGTGCTATTAAAAACATATATAACCTATTTTCAAAAACGTGCAATTCTAAGGTAAAAGTACAATATTACATTCTAGCTACAATAATTAAGACATTGCATGACATGGAGCTTGCGGGCAAACAATAACATGCTAATTCTCACGTGCTCTTCTTGGGCATCCACTCCGTTATCATGCTCATTTTCCGAAGTTCTCTTCTTCGAAATTGGCAAAAAAAAAGAATGTATTGTTTTCTGCCCTATCATTCTACTACCCTGTATTACTTGTAACCAGCTGAATTTACGATTGCTTTCCTTATTGTCGGTAACCCGCCTTTCTTCACTGAAGCTTGTTTTGAACCGACAGCTTTCTCCTCTCTCTAGCAGAATATTTCCCGCCAACCTGCAATGACGCATGAAGGAGGTTTACGTCTGCAGACGTTTGTGTACCTGATATGAAAACTTTTCTTGTTGCTGTTACTGTCTTTGTTTGATGTTATTGTTCATGTTCGTACTTGAGATTTGAAAAGTATTGAAATATTATTGTCAGGTAATAAGTCTCTTATATCGTTTTTATTTCTGTAGACATATTCCTCCTGGTAGTTCTCTTAACCCCTAGGTTCTTTTGTCCTCTCAGGGACATCATTCCAATGAAGTCTTCTCATGATGGATACATTTGTGAGTCGGAGAAGGAAGGGCCCTATTGACTGGACAACAGATGAGCAGAGAGAACCTGGCACAACTAAAATAAAAGAGAAGTGCAACCAGGATATCATAAAAGACGCAGTGAAAGAAGAGGAGGATGATTATTTCACTGGGTTGCCGGAACCTATTCCTTGGCAGAAGATTGAAGCAGAGGGACTGGACTGTGACTATGCTTTACTCTTCCCTAAACAGGAAGCAGACAAACTCTACACACAACTAGAAGAGGAGGTGGTTTACCTTACAGGTAGATTTATTACTTTTGTCACACAACAATTCAATGACTAACCAGCGCTTTTTTTCTTGGTGTGTAGATGTGCCATTCTGGTTTTGTTACAGGGGATAAAACAAAGATTCAGGTATTTGGAAAGGTGTACAACGTCCCAAGAAAGCTGGCAACTTATGGGGATACAGGACTAACATACACCTATTCTGGGTTGAGTCATCAGGCAAGCCCATGGACTCCAACCTTGAGGTACATTCGGGATGCTGTTACAAAGGCAACAGGGCAAGCTTTCAACTTTGTTCTGATCAACAGGTGAGTCTATACACTGCTGAAGAAACAACATCTACAGCACTGTCTGGGTGTGATTCTGTTTGCAACACTGCGAAACTGATTAATTAATGTGAGTGTGATTCTGGCTAGGCAAGCTGCTCCTGTTTTTTTCAGATACAAAGATGGACATGATCACATGGGTGAGCACCGTGATGACGAGAGGGAACTGGACCCCCTCTGTCCTATCGCCTCCGTATCTCTGGGAGCGCCCAGGGACTTTGTCTTCAGACACCAAGAGGCACGGGGAAAACAGCACAGACGGCAGATCAACCCGGTGAAGCTGGAACTTGCCCATGGAAGTCTGCTTCTCATGAACTCACCAACTAACACCCACTGGTACCACAGTCTGCCGGTTCGCAAGAGGGTCCTTACACCCCGCATCAACCTCACCTTCAGGCGAATCCTACAAGATGGCAAAAAATAAGTGTTAGACAAGGTCATCAGTTTCACTTGGTTATGGCAAACTGGGGTGGTATAATCACTGCAAATACATCATGGGTCGGGACTAAAGGTCTTGATGCTACCTGACTGGGAATTATGTGGTTGAAATTATATTTGAAATAAAACATTTCCTGATTAAAAAAAAACTCTCTAAATCAATTTTGTTTTAGGACAGGTTCTTTCAGCAGTTACTGTGACAGTGTCTTTGAAACCTATCAAGTACTCTTTACTTTCTCCAGATTTTGTTGTTCTAGACTAGAGATTACATACGTTTTTGCCATTAATGTACACACACTGCCCTATAATGACAAAGTGAAAATGTTTTTAGAAATGTGTTCCATTTTATTGAAAATGGAAAAACTGATATGTCATAAGTATTCAGACCATTTAGCATGGCACTCCAAATTGAGCTCAGATGCATCCTGTGTGTTTTGAGCATCCTTGAGATGTCTATGCAGCTTGATTGGAGTCCACTTGTAGAAAATGTAATTGATTGGTCATAATTTAAAAAGGCACTCCTGTCTCTATAGTCCATGTATTTCATAGTTCTGATTTCTTCACTTTAATTCTACAATGTGGAAAATAGTAAAACAAAAGAAATATCCTTAAATAAGTAGGCGTGTCCAAACCTTTGACTGGTACTATACATTTAGGGAAAGTTATTTTAAAAAAAACTTTGAAAATTCCCAGGAGCCCAGTGGCATCAATGTGAAATGGAAGAAGTTAGTAACCAAAACAATGATTGCTATAGCTTTCTACCCAGCCAAACTGCACTGTTCAAAAAAATTAAGGGAACACAATCATCACAGTATAACACAAAGCCAATTAAACTTCAGGGATATCAGTCTGTCCAGTTAGGAAGCATAAGCGATTGTGAATCAATGTCTCCAAAGGCTTCATTACCGTTCTTCTAGCAGCAGGATAATATGCTAGCGGCGCTAACTCTGATTTTCTTTTTCAAAAAAAAAGCCATCATTGAACTATATAAGGCAATATATTTAACAATCTAGTCTGTGAAAAAGAACAGACAAGAATAACACTGGGACGGACATTAACATAAAATGTACAGACTAGATTGTTAACTATATTACCTTATATATTTAAATGATGGCGTTTATTTTGAAAATCAGAGTTAGCGCTGCTAGCATAATACCCTGCTGCTAGAAGAACGGTAATGAAGCCTCGAATGGCTGTCCCTAGGGACCATACACACTACTGCCACATAAATGAATTGCCGTGATGAAATTCACACAAGTTGTAACAGACTGTGATTTAAATTATTTATTTTGATTTTCGGTGTGAGTTTGAATCCAGCCCTCAATCGGTTGGTAATTTTGGTTTCCATTGACCGTTGCTACGTCATTTTGTTCTTAACGAAATACAGTAAAGATTTTGATCTTTAATATATCTCGTTCGTCGAGACCCTATGGGCCAATCCCAATGTCCACACTCACGGACTTTGAAGCGCGTTCTCGCTAAGTCTGTGAGGGCTTAGGGCTGTACCACTGTCAAATCGTCAAGTGCGCGAGAGCTCTTTCGCAGACATTTTCAGCCCTTTGTGCACCCTTTTTGTAAGTCCGCATTTCTGCCGACTTTGCCTGAGGGAATTGCCCACAGTTCATAGCGTTGTGACGTGAAACACGGGGGTTACCAGGGGAAGCCCGGATGCTAGAGAAAAATTCCGGCAAACCGGCCTTGAGAAGAACGGTAAACTGCACTACATTAACAAGGATTTAAGATGGCACATAGATCAAATGAAATCAGAGGAATGTAATCACCGTATTACAGACCTAGTATATTCAACTATTTATTTTAGTTTTTGCTTAACAATGCTGTTTTGACCAAAAATAGTACATTGATTATTGACAAATATAGATTGTTACTGGCAATTACCTCTTGTCCACTCTGTAGGGCAAGAGCCTGCAAGACATATAAATCAGGCAGTCGGTCTATTAAGTGCCTTGGCCGCGAAGAAAGTAAAAAACGTAAAATAAAAAGTCCCAAACCCACAATATTGTTCAACATGTTTCAGCTCGTCAATGTAACATAAGTCGCAAAGTGCTGTTCCATTACGTTTTATAGCATTTAGAGCCCTTGCAGCCTCTTGTACTCAATCACTTACCAGGTGAAGTCAGTTAAGTCTGAGGGTTCAGGGCTTAGGGTTTAGGGGGGACATTGGGATTGAACCTATGTGTGATTTAAGTGTTCCTTTAATGTTTTTGAGCAGTGTATGTAACATGACACCTGAATGGAAAAATATGCTCTGGTGCACTATGTCTGATAAAAACAAGGTATTTTATGAAGGGAAAACAGCGAAATAAGTTTTTTATTTGTAAAAAATGTTGCACGCTTGGGAAAAAGATTTACAAACATGGACATCTTTTATACAACTACAAAAGTAATTACGAGAAGCCGACAGTGCTTAACCATGTTTTTCTTCCTCGGCATCACTACGACTTGAAACCGGTTGAAACACTGGCGCTGGGTGTTCCAGAATCTACTCAGATTGGTTAAAAGGTGAAAACGTGACGGGGGATGCATTCACGATGCATTCAGTTAATTGGTCAGAAAAGCTATGCCGTGCCAATCAGAGTCCTCATGGGTATCTCCGCTTGCCAACGCTGTGAAACGTACAACAGCAGAATTTTGATTTACAAATAAAAATCATTTTGTCACAGTTCTAGCGAAATTTTAGTGACAAAACTCTGAGCGTCCGTATTTTACTTTGTCAAGTGTTATTAATGAGTTGCATGATTCCAAATATCAAGTTAGTTACAAGTATGCACATTTTTATACAACTACAAAAGTAATTCCAGGTTTGCACATATTTTTTACAGGTGTGCAAAACCTTTCTCCAACTACAAAAATAATCCCAAGTTTGCAAATAATTTTCTTACAAGTGTGCAACATTTTTAACAAAAAATTATGTAGCTGTTTTACCTTCATATTATTGCCCATCACCTGACTAATACCATCCCAACAGTGGAGTATGGTGGTGGGAGCATCATGCTAAAATGATGCTTCTAAGCAGAAGGGACTGGAAGACTGGTCAGGATTGAGGAAGGGATGAATAAAGCACAACAACGTCCGAGACAGTGCTGGAGTTACTTCAGGACAAGTCTGTGAATGTCCTTGAGTGGCCTAGCCAAAGCCACGACTTAAATCCAATTCAACATCTGTGGGGAGACCTGAAGATTGCAGTTCACTGTTGTTTCCCATCCCCTCAAAGATCTACAAGAAAGAATTGGAGAAGGTGTCCAAATCCAAGTGGGCAAAGTTGATAGAGGCATACCCAAGCAGACCCAAAGCTGTAATCCCTTCCAATGGCTTCTCTACTAAGTACTTGATATTTGACAGTTTTATTTAAAAAAAATTGGCACAAAATTCTAAAAACATGTTTTGTCATTCTGGGGTATTGAATGTAGATTGATGGCAAATATTTTAAACAATTAAGTTAGGTCTTTGAATCCAACCTACAGCTGTTTCATCAAAACCTCTTTTACTGTGAATGTCAAATAAAAATGCCTGAAAATATTAAATAAAAATAATACAAATATTAGGTCTTGTATCAGACAGGAATTTGATGAATATAATTTGTTCTGGAAATCAATCCTCTAGTTGGTACCACTGCAATACTGATTTAACTAGTTTCTGAATTAATAATCTTTCAAAGGTCCTATTCATACAAATCAGTTGGTAACAGATTTTTATCTTAATATGAAAAGAATTCTCTACAAATTTCTCTCACTCTCGGAGACCCATGCAGTCATCAGCAAACCGGTATATAATTTTTTAGAAGTTGCATTTTAATTTAATACCGGAAAAGAGTGAATAAAGTGGTATGAATATTGAGCAATACACTGAATATTAGATTTTGTAGTGATATACACTGAACCCGCAACTTGAAACACTTTGGCAAATGAACAATATATGGACCATTTGTTGTAAATTATTTTCATTTCAATGCTCTACAAAACATGCCATCATGTTGCTTTAATTTTATCTTCTAGGAAAAAACTAACAAAATACACATGTAGCTCAATAATGCGTGTAATCAATTGCAGAAATTATTGTGCACAACATTACCTGGTCTTAAGAAATGTGTCTAGACTACCATCCAAACCACCTGCACATTGACATGTTAGTCCTTTAGTAAACACTCTTATCCAGAGCAACTTATAAGAGCAATTAGGTTTAAATTCCTTGCTGGCTCTGATTTTAACCAGCAACTTTTTTAGTTACTGTCCCAATGCTCTAACCACCAGCCTATCAGCCACCACCATATGATAGTAAACTAAATAATCTGTTACACAAGTAGAAAAATAAGATACAGAAGCTTGTATACAATGTGAATTGAGACCTCTTTTTAAATAGACATTTGACATTATATTGACAATTATTATTCCCAACCTAGAAATGCCTGAAGACAGTGATTACATATAAAGGTCCTCCACTGACATTCATAATCTAGTAACAACTTGATCAATGACCCCTTAAAAAGTCTTGGTTGAAATAATTCAAGTCTTTTGAGATAAGAGAAATGACTATGAATTTGCAGTCATTCTGAAATATGTGTGTAAGACCAGTCCAATGCTTCCTACATGTAGGCAATATCTGGGCTCTAAAAGGTAGTGTCTCCCAGGTCAGTCTCCCAAGTCCATTAACCAGGGAGACAATCATCATTTTAATGTACAAGGTCATAGTATAGCAGCATAATCTTCCATTCTGTTGAAGCACAATCCTAAAGGTACATCACAATCCTAAAGGTACATGACTGTGTTGACCACAGCCACTCCAATAGGTTGATTTTCATCAGTATCTGTGACAATGCTCTCTCAACGAGGGTTGTACGTTAACAGACAGCAGTAATAACAAATCCCTATCCATAAATGATTGTGATGTTTTCAATGAAAAAAAAGTTTAGATATACCTTTGATAGAAACATTAGCCAATTAGAAGACTGGTAAACCAACCATTTTCATTTTGTTGTCCATTCTCCACTGATCAAATTAGGCACGGGCCCTAAGTATCTAGTCCGGGTCAGTGCTCCGGTGCTCTACTCCTCTGAACGAAGACGAAGTGGTCTGACTCTTTCATAGAAGAGCAGGTAAGCATTGGAGGAGAGCGCCTCCTGCAGGCTGGCCTTGCGTACAGAGTCATCTGAAACCCACAGCCACTGGGAGCTGAATGAAGGGGGGCCACAGGACGAAGGTGGGCAGCGGCGGTACGTAACAAAGTGTCCTGAGTGCATATCACCATGGTGAACCAACACAGCCATCAGTTGGAAGAGGTATTCCGAGGAGCTGTGGAGAGACACTGTGTATCAGTGTTATCAGATTACACTCTAAACTCCAGCAGATTTCATCAGATTTGGAAGTATTGGTCTTTTTTTACTGATATGAATATGGTTTTAAAGGGGATTTTTATTATTATTATTTTTTTTAACCTGTACTCATATGTGAGGTTGAGTTGTGGGCTGAGTCCAGGAGAGTGGAGAAAGACTGATGAACAGGTTCCATTGGACAGAGGTTTGTTGTTGTTATGGTGTTCTACATCTGAAAATAAGTACAGTACACTATTGCATATTATATAGGCCTTCTCAACGGCCTAGAAAACAAGAATTACATTGGGATTTCATACATTTGTCATTTTGACTAATCAAAAACATTGATTTCACACAACCTTTCCCATTGGGAGTGGTCTTGGCCACATTTTCTCCGGAGTCCTCTGTTTTGGTGGTTTTGGGTGTACAGCTGATGCGTTGAAGCCTCTGAATGGCAGCGCGGTGTTTGTAGCGGTCCATAGACAGGTACTCTGAGATCTGGACATGTTCTTGTCTCTTTATGGGCGTGCCCTCGTTGGACCACGTCAGTCTCTGCAGGTGGATACAGAGACACTGGGGGAGCTGGAAGGGTGGGTGGGGACACAGACACACACTGGAATGGTAAATATTAGCAGAGGACAAGAACAATATGTTGCAGCCAGATGCTAAAACACATCTGCCATTTACAGAGGGAAGCCATTTACTACACTGCACTTGTTTCACATATGGTCAAGTAGGTTACTATTTATAGTGGGAATTTGTTTAGTTGCACTGGCATTAATATTAAGTTTCATTACCTTTCCCAGTTTTAGCTGTTTGATGAAGGTTGTCCTCTGACTTTCCAGGACCTGCCCATTCACTAAGGCTCCTTGTTGAAGCTGATGGTAGAGACAAGGATCAATCCAAAACTCCAACAGTAACACCAATAGGCTCAGGGATGTAAAGTTGTTTTTTTTGGGGTTTTTTTTTTTTAGCTTACACACCAACGAATTGAAAGTGAAGTACCTTGGTGCAGTTGTCACACTCCACCTCTTTTATGGTCTCTGAAGAGATGAAATGCTGGAGACAGTGATCCAGAGAAACAGGTCGGCCCTGAGGGAAATATGCTCTATCAATCGTTAGCACTTAGCGTATACTGTAGTTTACAAGCAATTTACATACAAACTTGATTAAAAAGATGTATAGAAAAAATAGAAAAGGGCTACCCAACATTTGCACCTGTGTCCTCTGACATAAATAAATAGTATTTGTACCAACAGCAGTAAAAGAGAAGCCTTCCCCATAATGATTTGTAAGTTTCCTTCATGTATTTTTTCCCGTCATCTACTCTGCTTACCCACTGCGATGAAGGGATGGATAAGGAGAGGCTGTCGAAAGAATCATATCGCACAGGACTCTGCAAATAAGTAAAGGAATTATTGCACAACAAATCTCTGATTTACTGACAGTACACTTTCTGATACTTAATATGAATGCATTACCTGTTGTTCACAACGCTTGCATGCCATGTAGCTTGTCAGGCGGCCGTGGAAGGGATGTGGAAACTTCCAAGGACTTCGTATAGGATGAAGAGGGCCTGGAGGAGAAAAAGTAGTTTGAATTGGTAGAAATATTTTCTTAAAACCTTTTTTGTAATATTTATTTTTGTAATAAATATTCCAAACTACTATTTGTCTCATTACATCAGAAATCTGGAGTGTAGTCCTCGTTCACAGGACTTTATCCAGCTAACTATCCCAAATGCCCAAACTGAATTTGGAAAGTGTTTTACTCTGCCCCATTGGCTTACAAAGGGAACCCCTTACAAAATAGTTCTAATTTGGAAGAACCCTTGTTTTTAAAATCACTGATGAAGGACTTTGAGGCTGAATCATTGACCAGTCAATGTTTTAATTAGCTGTTTTTATAATTGTGAATTATGATTGTGATTTCTATGTCTAATTATTTGTTTTATGTTCTCTGTTTGTAATTATGAAATAATTATTTTTGCTGCCCATCTTGGCCAGGAAACTCTCAAAAAAAATTCTAATCTCAAATTTGCCTTTCCTGGTTAAAATAAGGTAAAAGAAATTACCTCGACTTCTGCAGCTCAACATCTTCTCATCTATATCTGGAAGACTCTGAAGCCAAAAACAAAACAAAAAACAGAAGTCAACATTGATATTTTATTTAAAGTTATAACAATGTTGTCCTATTGTTATAACTTTAAATAAAATGTACATTGTACTGAAAAACACAAATCCATAAGTTCTGAGTGTTAGAGTAGGATGAGGGATGAGAGCATCTTACCTCAAGGGACTGAATGTCAAAGAGATGGGTGACTTTGGGCTGTCGGTCTCGCTCCTCTTCCAAAGAGGAGGTGAGGACATGGAAGAGCTCATGGGCATCCTAAAAGAGGTAAATAGTGAGAGATGAAGCAATTTTGATTTGTTTTCATGTCCATCAGTAGCAGTATTTTTATGATTATTTGATTTAGGACAATTTTGACTTAATAAAACCAGGGATGTCAAACAGAGGGGGCTAAACCTGGTCCATTTGTGGTATTAGTAAAAACAACATAGCATATATAGCATATATAGAGAAAATTTAAAAAAGTATAGTGGATCATTTTGTAAGGATGTAAATTTAAATCAGTGCGGCACTCCAGACCTCACTGAAAACCAAATGCGCTCCTAAAGGGCAAAACAAAATGGAGACCCCAGAATTAAACGTTCTGAAAAATGTACTCTGATGCATTACAAGTAAGGATAACCTACCTGCTCCTCAAAGGAACTGATGTGCCACCTGTAGAGTCTGAGGACTTCCAGCAGACACCCTGCATCCAGCACATCCTCCTCACCAGGGTCCTCGTTAGACAGTGCTGCAAATCAGACTGCACTGTCAGGCTGCAGCACAAATGGCACCCTACTCCCAACAATGCACTATAGGGGTCTTTGTCAAAGGTTGTGCACTATGTTGGGAATAGAGAGCCATTTGGGTAAAGAGAATTTATTGTATAGAACAATTGAGAGAATAAGGATTTAGGGTCCTTCTTTGCTCATCACAGTACCTTTGAGAAGCTGCAGGAGAGTTTTGGAAAGCTTCAGGTCCTTCTCAGATTTGCCCTCAGACAGACCTTTGTGGTTAGTGAACTCCTCCAGCCACTTGATGAAGGAAGGGCACGCCGCCAGTCCCTGGAGCAGAGAATTCATGAAGCAGGTGTTTCCCAGATTCAGCAGGCCTGGTACCATGCCTGTGGGGGACACTTCAACATTCAGTGGACCTTATAACCATCCATCGACATAGTAATACCACCGTAAACAGCCTAACAGACTGACACAGGTCAAACTTACCTTTTTTATTTTTCTTACGATCTGTAATTGGACCCCATAGAACATATACTCCAGCAGCCATTGCAGCCGCTATTCCACCGATTATTCCCCAGTTTTTCATCATTTTGTTCCTGAAAGTGACACAAATTATTGACGCAACCTCCTGTTATACATGTGTTCAGCTTTTCTTAGGGTTTTAAAGAATTGGCCCTGTTGTTTTTTTTTACCCCACTTACCTTTTCCTTACACGCCATTTCAAACAGTTAAACTGAACTTCTTATTGTTTAAATAAGGCAATATTTTAAATCCAAGCAATCCTTGAAATGAGATTCAGTACAAAACGTTTTTAATAGTTGGCTGAGCAGGTGTGATGATACAGAGGAAATTTGTAGTTCATTAAGACTAGTGGCAGCCAGAGGTGTTGAAAAAAAGAATGGTGACATTTTGTGTTTTTTGTGAGAGTTACACGGAGGGGGGGCGTCTTGCCCCATGTTACCTACTGGCTAATGGTGTTGTGCACGGTTCCTTTCTGAGCGGTAGAACCAAGATGTTATAAACACATATTAGAACACTGATTTATAATTATGGTTATTGCAATTCATTAATCTTCAGGTAATCAAACAGGGCTAGGTAAGTTAGCTCGTGCCATAATCAAGACGTGAAAGTTCCTCGGTTGACCCTTGTTACTGACCTGCGATAATGAATGACAACATTCAACAACGCTAGTTCTGGTCTAATAAAGGGCATGACTCTACACCACACGAATGTCACTACAGAGTTATGTAATTCCTATTTGATGAGAGTAAAATACGACACGTTACATTAGCAAGACTGTAGGTTGTCTATTTTATCCATGTTAGCTACTACTACAGCCCTACACCTGCGCATCTTTAAAATATGTTGAATGTTTTCTTACAGATCCACCCTATGGTATTCCCATCGCAGTAGTCTAGTCCTTGATTTCAGATCGGTCAAAGGTCCTCAAGATTTTTAGCTTCCACTAGCTAGCGGCTTTGGCTGGTTTGTTTATGTACGCCACTTAAACATGTCGTTCGTTAAGTAGCCCATCAAGAGCGAGCGGATTAACCACACTTTTAGTAAACCCCCAAAACGATCACACATTTAAAGCGCGAAAAACGCGGCGTTTCCAAACATTCACAGACCTGACTATGGATCCAGAGTACAGGAACCCCCGAATAAGCTTTTCAGATGTTATTGGTCTGCACCAAGGCATGACGGACCAAATGTCGTGGAACAAAAGTCGGGAGTTTTTCAATGTTTTTGACGGACCATACACATAGCTGTACAGGAAGTCAGTTGGAAAACATTTGTAGAAACCGGTAGAAACGATTGTTCATAACTAAACCAAGACTGCTCACAAGCTGTAATTTCCAATGGGAGGCTAGTGAAGTCGGGTGGGCAGAGCTCAGCACTAAGAGCTAACGAGATTGGACAATATTTGTGAGTTCTAGCGTTTTTCTGTTAGGAAACGCCTACTCTGTGAGGTGCGCATGGGCAATAACTTAATTATCCCTGCTCTACGAATATATAAGGCATTAAAAATATATATTGGCAAGGGGTAGTCTAAAAAACTCGACTTTGTTCATAACATATTTTAAATCTCAAAAAGGAAAAAAAGTTTTGAACATTATTGATGATTTTTGATGAGAATTTTTCAATAAAAATGGTAGATTGTGGCCCTTTTTTATCAGCTTGATGCTTCAGATTTCTAGATCCGGTGAATTATCTGGCTCCTTGTCCATCTCTGTCTGCATTATGAGCATCATCCACACAAGCTATTTCTGCTGCGCATATTACGCAGGTTGTCAGATGCTTTGTTTGCGTATTAAAAAAAAGAACTACCTGTCTTTATCCGCAGACATGTTTGTACATGTACTAAATCTGAATATCTGAAATACAAATCTGACTTGCATGAAACATGGTTAACAAGCTTACAGCTTAGGCTATATTACAGAATGGTGACAATTGAGAGGATTTTTAAAGTGTGTGTGGGAGAGCAGATGAAACCAGATACAATAAAAAAATGTTTTAGAAGGTTTTCATGAAAATGTCGTCATGACTCCAGTCCCGGACGACTAGCCTGCACAGTGCACGCACATCATCCAAGGCTGGCACACTTCTCATAACACTGGAAGCTGGAATTGTGAATAAACCTCTCATCCACTGAGTACCAGAAGAGGTTGCTCTCCGCAAGACCGTGGTGCTGAAATCTCGGCTCCATATGATAACAATGTAACGGCAATGACACAATTTACTGTGGAAACCAATAAACACTACCAACATGGAGGATGATTTGTTCCAGTTAAGACAACTCCCGTGAGTATACTCCCAACAACAGTAAATAAATATACTTAATTTTTCATTTGCTTTTAACTGGGCCATTTTGTTTAAACGACCCTTCGTTCTATGACAGTCGTTTAGTGTCAAATATTTTCATGATTGTTTGAATTTGAGCTACTGGGTAACAAAACGTGCAACATTTGTATTCTTATATTGACATTGCCACAGTTAAATAAGCTCCTATACGATGATACAATGTGCATGTCGAGGAACAAGCGGTTTTGTTTGAAAGCATAAATGACTGGTCAACAGTGGGAAAACCCTGACCTAACTGCTCATATGGATGCGTCAACAATATCGGCAACAATTTGTATTTACAGCATATTTCCCTTGTATCTCTGGGTCTTTTAATGAAAGAAACGGTGTGCACATTTTCTGTCTATGAAGATACTATGAAAACATCTTTCGTCATGCGTTTATTTTGAGTCTCCATGAGCTGTTCCAGGAGGTTTGATTGGGTTGGTTAACATCTAACATGCTACGCAAAATGTAGCGTATTGTCATTTTGTATCCCTTACATATCTGCTTGGCCACGCGTTTAGCCTATCAATTACTTTAGGCATCGGTACCAGGTAAATGTGCCTGCTTATTAGGCCTACAGTTTATTTCGTTGCAAGAATTATGACATATTTAGAATGGGTTTAGAACATGAATGTAGAACAGTTCTATCTACTGTACATATGACTTTTATGCTCATTTATTTGTATTGCCAAAAAGGAAAGACACGCTTTTCACTGAAGGTACATAGAGTTTATAAAGAATTTAGTTTAGCTGTCAAGTTGTCCACACCTGGCTGCCATTCCCAATTTCCAGCTAAGTCTCGATTAGACTCTCTTTTTATTCAGTACATTTATATTACGAAGGTATAACACAACTGCACATTGCTGGCTCTAAGACTCTCCCCACCCACTCCTTTCCGTCCCAGAAAAATACGTACAATTTAAATAAGGTGCATACATGTTGGACCAGCAGTGCGAACATCATTGCGTTATTTCTCTCAGTTTGCCTGGCATTTCACTCGACACATTTTGGTTTTAAATTCATTAAGTAAGTGCAGGCACAACTTCTTCTTGACAATAGGTTTGCATAATGGATCCAAGTTGATCTTTATTTTGGGCGACTGGTTGTAGATGTTTCAGTGTTTGAAACATTGTGTTCTACTGTATGCCCCATGGCGTCAAAACCAAACTGGGAATGTCATGGATAACTGAGTATGACCATTTTTTTACTTATAGATTATGCAAATGTAAACAAACATATTACATATCCAGCCCAAAATAGGGTATTTAAAAAAATTGTTGCAAAAGTCCCGAAATGCATCTTTAGGTAGGAAGGTAGACGATTGCCAAAAAGGATTAAAACCTTTTAATCCTGTCAAGGTAAATGTTCTTTTCTCATTTCAAAAATCATACACTTTTTAAAAAATATATAATAAATATAAATTAAGGTTCATCATTCTCTTATAATTGGGCCTATGTTTATGCGCAGTGCCTTTGCGGTATGCCTAGTCTGTACATAACTCAGAACGTGAATTGTGCAATGTAACTGTTGCTGCAAACTGTGTTTATCCCCATTGTGAACCCACAAACATATTTTCTAACTGGATACATTCCACTACATCATATGCTGTTATTTCACAGGCGATAATGCTTGAGGCATTTAGGTTATAATTTAACATTTTGGCTAATAGTGTTAAGCTAATAACACAAAGTTTTACAAAATCTCTCATTTGTGCAATGCCCTGCAAATCTATATGGGACGTTCTTGATATTTTTCTGTACAGATCTGAAAGAAGCCAAAACTCAGTAAACAAGGCATGTCGATTTCTAGGCTCCTGACTGTGCCATCAGCTGTATTTCTTTTGCTCTTGCCAAATTTGTGTAGTAATTACAGTGATTAAGACATCACTAGCTGCCTCCATGGTTCTTTTAGTGTTTAACCCTCTATCAGCAAACTGTTATCTTACAAAATGGAATTATTATGTGTCACAAGTTTGTCAGTAGCAAAGGGAAGTGTGTTACTTTCCCCAGTTTACTGGACACCTCTCACACATCGGTGGAATTGTTCTACATTTATAGTCACTCATTTACAGACAAGATCAGTTTTCAGGCAAAAGATTCATTTTATGCTTTATTCAATAATTGCTGGCAGAACTTCTTCCTCTCAATAGGCTTGCAAATGGATCCAAGTTGATCTTAATGGCTTTCTCTCCTTCAGCGTGGTCAAGTTCCGTCGCACGGGAGAGAGCACCCGCTCTGACGATGATGGCGGGGGAAGAGAGCAGGAGATCCAGATCGATGGGAGGCAAGCTTACATGGAGTCTGTGGCACTTCAGGATAGCGCACCAGTACCCAGAGAGTTTGCCAATCCAACTGATGGTATGAATGGGACTTTCATTAGCCTCCACTGTTACTTTACCATCCAAACTCCAAATAACGCCCACTTCTCCCACTGTCCTCACACTGGAGAGCACTGCCTGGAGAGCTCTTCTAAGGGACGTAATCTTTTAATTAGATTGACTATAGCTACTCATTGTGTACACATAAAAATAACTTGCAAACTGACTCAAAAGTCTATAAATAATTTGAGAATATCATTCCTTGAGTTGGTATACAATTTATTGTTACTTGGTAATACCTCTCTTTCTCCCCAGACACATTTATGGTGGAAGATGCTGTGGAGGCCATTGGCTTTGGGAAATTCCAGTGGAAACTCTCCATCCTCACAGGACTGTCCTGGGTGAGCAGCCAGACTTTAGACAGGGCTGGTCTGGGTGAGCAGCCAGACTTTAGACAGGGCTGATCTATGTGAGCAGCCAGACTTTAGACAGGGCTGATCTATGTGAGCAGCCAGACTTTAGACAGGGCTGTCCTGGGTGAGCAGCCAGACTTTAGACAGGGCTGTCCTGGGTGAGCAGCCAGACTTTAGACAGGGCTGGGCTGGTCAGAGAAGAAACAATGTGTATAATGTGTATGTATGTATTAACAATGTGTATAAAATGTCTATGTGCTGTGCTCAACTTTGTACATCTGGATATAATGTACTTTTTGTGAGCACAATTCAATGTTTTAATTGTCTCTTTCCCCACTGGTCCTGCTGTTTATTCAGATGGCTGATGCCATGGAGATGATGATTCTTAGCATTCTGGCACCACAGTTGCACTGTGAATGGAGGCTGCCAAGCTTATGGGTGGCGCTACTCACCTCGGTAATGTGTGACTCTTTCTTATATTGATTCCCGGGAATACATCTTACTGGGGCTGGACTCCAGTTGCTAAGTAGACAGCCCCAAAGTACACGCCCTCGCCACTTTCCCCTTGAGTGAATCCCTATCGAAACTGGATGCAATTTTCATTGTCATTTTAAGTGCTGGTCCAAATTGCAAAAACTGACGTCTTGGCTCTTGATTTAACCGGAGGGAAGGAGTGAACAACTTTGCTCACTTGCAGGGTTGAAATCATCCACAATTCAATGCAAAGCTTAGTCACCTGTTTAAGACATGTGGCCGCAGTGTCCAATTTAATCAACACTACTACATTTTTCTATCAGACAAACCTCATTGGTCAGACACCTTGTGAGGTCGTTCCAAGTTAATAAACTCTGTAGTTTGCTAACTCTGATCACACTGTATAACAATTGTTTTTTTGTTCCTGGGTAGTTAGTGTTATATCCTAATTGCTTATGCCTCAAAAGTATAGAAAATGTCTATTATTCCCCATAAACTTGCGTTTGTGACCAGGACAGTGATATTTTGAAATTTACCTATTTTCCACTACATTCCAGATAGATTCAGTGCTGAGTAAACTTGGAGTAACTTCTAGAACATTCTAGAACTTTCCAGTAATATAAATAGTATAAATACAGGATTACAACAGCATCAAGACCTTGCTGGATGTCTTGAAGTATGATGAATACGGCTGGGAGGTCATAAGAGACTTGGTAGCATTCCTGATGGGTCTCCAAGGTATTTACCAAGTTTCCCTGCTATCTTTGCCTTTGGGACAGCAGGGACACCAAGGCGCACTACCACAGACGGGACTGCCCACAGCGGACCGAGTTCTCTGTGGGGAGGAACAGCGTCAGGTGGGAGCCACGGGTGGACCCCCGGATGGTGCTGATGCCACTGTGCATCAAATTGGGCCTTATGAAACAATTTGTCAGAGCTCTAGAAAAGGAGTCAGCAGCCTTAAAGTACCTTCAATGCTTCTTCCCTAAGCTGCCTGAGGCAAAGGTCAAAGACGCTGTATTTGTCGGACCACAGATGAAGAATATCCTGGAGTGTAATGAATTCCCCAAGAAGCTCAGTATCAAGGAGAAAGTGGCTTGGAACAGCTTTGTCGCAGTGGTTTGGGGCTTCCTGGGCAATCACAAGGCCAAAAACTATGTGGAGCTGTTGAGACTCTGGTGAAGAACTACGGCACAATGGGCTGTAGGATCTCCCTAAAAGTCCATGTCCTTGATGCTCATCTTGATAAATTCAAGAAGAACATGGGAGCGTCCTCGGAGGAGCAAGGTGAGCGCTTCCACCAGGATATAGTGGAGTTTGAACGTCACTACCAAGGGCAGTATAACGAGAACACGATGGGAGACTACATTTGGGGGCTGGTTCGTGAAAGTGATTTACAGAATAATCGGAAATCTCGAAAAACTACTCAATTCTAAATATTTTGTAGTCATTTTTTGTATTACTTTTGTATTAATACATGTTAATTTGGATTCATATGTTGTTATTTCTGACTTTATTTGAACAAAAAGACACCAATTCACCCATTTTCTCATTGGAAATAGGTACATTTCAAAATATCACTGTCCTGGTCACAAAAGCAAAGTTTGTGGGGAATAATAGGCATTTTCTATACTTTTTTGGCATAAGCAATTACAAAATAACACTTAGTACCCAGGAACAAAAATTGTGTTACATAGAGTCATCATTCTCCCTTGCATTAGCAAGTTCAATTGCAACTACACTTGGATGTGACAATGTAAAACCTCATTCCAGGGTTGAGGGTGCAATGTTCAGTTGCAGTCTATTTTGCGACTGGAGTCCAGTCTGGGTAGTTTTTCTGGTCAGGGCACGGGCAGGGACGCTGGTCAATTTAGTGACCAGATACATTGCCAGTGAGCTATGTCTCTAAGTCAGATGAATTTCTTTCTGTACTATCTCTGGGTTGGGGGCTAATGGTAGCTGAGGTGGTGGTAACTATTTTAATGACTACTACTGGTAGTAATGAGTGTTATAGCAGCAGCTGTTAATGTTATTCAGTTTCAGTTATCACTTTTCATTACTGACAAAGCCTTTGCATATTGTGATACCAGTCCATCTGTTATTTTTACTCCAGGCGGTGTTCATTGGGATGATGATAAGCTCCTCCATTTGGGGGAACATCTCTGACAAGTATGGCAGAAAAACAGTGAGTTCAACAACAAGGTTAATTAATGGGAGGTTAGAAACTTTCACAACAGGACAGACAGACCCAGTATCGATTTCTATTGGCCATTTAATACCATTGATTTCTATTGGTCATTTACTACCATTGTGCTTTGACAATGTCTTGAGAAGAGATGAAGACATGAAGTGGCATTGTGATATATGGTAGAGACTGTTAGGGTATATTACTGCCAGTGTCAGAGCTCAAATCTGTGGATTTGTGAGTAAACAGGGTTTGAAGATGAGTGTGGCGTGGACCATGTTCTACGGTGTCCTCAGCGCCTTCGCTCCCATCTACGGCTGGATCCTTTTCCTTCGTGCCCTGGTTGGCTTTGGCATCGGAGGGGCCCCACAGTCGTACGTCTACCTTGTCTATTCCTGTTGGCAATAACATATACTGTAGTAGGTCATAGTAATGTATTGGGTTATACGTGAAATGCTTAAGATCTATGGCAAAATGCATTATTATTATTCCAAGTTTAGTGATGATCTGTCCAGCAATGTTATCAAAATCAGGCCAGTGTTGTGTCACTAATCGTCTGGTTTAGCTAAACTCATACAGAATCTTCAAGCATTTGTGACAGATGTAATCGCTCCAACAAGGGGAATCCACTAGTTCAAATTCATTTTCAACAAATGAATACAATAGCTTCTAGCCCCTGCTTGATTGATACCTAGCATTATATAGCATGCTTTAAGCTTTCTTTTATCAAAACAAAGGGCAAGTTAGTAACTATTACTATTACATTTTAATTTAATATATTGTTCAAATGTCCCCCTGTGTGTCAAACAGATAAATCAATATAATTGTGCTTTTTATTGGGCCACCGTATGGTCAGTATGAATGTTTTTGCATATTTTGAGTTCTGACAAAGTTTGCAATGTGTACTAAATTTTGTTCTATTATGAATATGAACTACTTTCTTATATACGTTCATGTACCAGGCCACACCAAAATAAATAATTATTGGGATTGACATGTTGTTTTTGGTACTACAACATGTTGCTTTGACTAACCATTTCCCATATCAAGTTTTGTGCAGATCGGTCATTAAGTGCATGAAGAGTAGAACGTTAAGGGTTTTTCACAAAATTCATCATAGAAGACCCTATGGGTCCCTGTGACAAACGTGCTCCTTGTAACTTGAGGGACCTATGTATCAAATGTCATTCTTTTACTATGTCAAAAACGTATGAAGCTTGACCTTTTAAACTTTGCATTTGAAATTGCTTTTTATAGAGCCACCACCTGGACAATCAGTGTAGTTTTGTAAATGCTGGATCTCTGCGGCAAGACATCACTCCCTCAAGTTTTGTAAATATTCTGGGCAGTGGTATTTGGGATATCAGGTGTAACACATTTATGGACATACTCAAGAGCAAATGGACAGAGACAGATCTCTTCCCCCGATTTCATAGTGGGGGACAACTAGGCAAGAATATATAATATTTTAATATACTGTAGATATTCAATATAAGTAGTAGTATATAAGTAGTATAAATGAATAATATAATACACCAATAGCACATAGTAGTGTCATAATGGTGATCATGTCCTTCCTCCTTCAGAGTAACACTGTATGATGATCATGTCCTTCCTCCTTCAGAGTAACACTATGATGATCATGTCCTTCCTCCTTCAGAGTAACACTGTATGATGATCATGTCCTTCCTCCTTCAGAGTAACACTGTATGCAGAGTTTCTCCCCATGAGGTCCAGAGCTACCTGCATTCTGCTGATAGAGGTACTTAACTATAGTTATACAGTGCCTTGCGAAAGTATTCGGCCCCCTTGAACTTTTCAACCTTTTGCCACATTTCAGGCTTCAAACATAAAGATATAAAACAGTAATTTTTTGTGAAGAATCAACCACAAGTGGGACACAATTATGAAGTGGAATGAAATTTATTGGATATTTCAAACTTTTTTAACAAATAAAAAACTGAAAAATTGGGCGTGCAAAATTATTCAGCCCCTTTACTTTCAGTGCTTCAAACTCTCTCCAGAAGTTCAGTGAGGATCTCTGAATGATCCAATGTTGACCTAAATGACTAATGATGATAAATAGAATCCACCTGTGTGTAATCAAGTCTCCGTATAAATGCACCTGCTCTGTGATAGTCTCAGAGGTCCGTTTAAAGCGCAGAGAGCATCATGAAGAACAAGGAACACAC
>JACXGI010003507.1:48144-62034 GCA_016801175.1 Esox masquinongy | reverse complement strand
GGGGGGGGGGGGGCACGCTACGTGACTAACACACGTGCCTGCTAAACATCCTCCAAGGCCTGAATGTTATGTAATCCCATGGTGGGGCCTTTCTCAAAATGTGTTCACGTTAAGGTTGTAAGAACTGGCCTGTGCACAGAGATGATTGTTATGGGGGTTTCCCCTTCGATAAATCGAAGCCCAGTAGCCAGTCCTTCCATTTATTTTCCCATTAGCCAGCTATGCAAATGCTACGCCAAACCATTTGTTTCTCGCCACAGTATGGAGTTTCACAGAGCAACCATCGTCATTACAGGCATTAAAAAAAACGTTTTCGACCATCTGCACGTGTGCGACCTACAATAGAATTAATGCCAGACAGGTTGGCTTATCCTGGAGCAGTACAGCATCCTAAAAGATTATATACTTTTTATTTTGTAACCATTTTTGGAAGCACATACAGTGGCTGTCATCAGTAAGGACGCTAGTTGCTTTGCAAAACTCAGTATTATGGTGAGAAACAAACATTTCTGCATTCTGACGTTTGCATTGCTGGCTAATGGAAATTTCAATTAAGAGAGACTGGGCCCAGAGGAGAACCAGTTATACAAATGATCTCCTGGTGCACAGATTTCAGTTTACCATGTGCCAACATCCTCTACACGTGAACCCTGTATAGCAGTGGTATTCACATCTGGCCCTCGAAGCCAGTTTCACTCCAATTTTTCATTGCAACCTCATTACCAGGGACTTAATTAGACCTGGGATGACCAGGTAGTTGCAATTAATTATGAGATAGAACAGAAGGCTAAGTCCCCGATTAGGGGGTTGCAATGATAAAAAGGAGTGGAACTGGCATCGAGGAGCAGATTTGAATGCCACTGCTGCACATGTAACAAGCCAAAGCAATGGCTTTGCTGTCAACCTGACATCATGTGTCACTTTACATTATAGCCAACACGACACACCCATTTCTGTACTGTGTCTTACCGCACGTGTGGCTCTGCAACCTCCCAACACCCTTACGCATGTACAACGCACACAGTAGTGACATCTAGTGAAGCACATGACAGCCACACTGCCCTGCCTGCTACAACTATGACATCATCCCCTGACATCTGCAGCCACAAACGTGCTCCCTACTGTATGTCGAGCTGTTGATAATGGCCACTGATGTCAACTGGCAAGAAGGCCTGGGTGCACATCACTTACATAATGGCAAACGCATTAGCCTGTGTGTGAAAGTCAATGGAAAGAGCTGATGCAGCTGACACAGCGTGAATCACTGGCTGAGACGGTACGTGAAAAGTGAAGACGACTGGTATTATTTCAATTTAATATGCTGGATGGCCTCAAATCCCTCCAAAACCCGGCACTCAAATGTCTGATCCCAGGCTGACGGGCAGTGGCTGGAGCTCACTAATCAGATCATCCAGCTGGGCTTAACGCTCCGACTATCCGTACTGAATAACGCTGAGAGATGAGAACCCACCTGCTTCCCAAACCCTGATCAGACTATAGGGAAACGCAAAGCTGCTTTGGTTCTCTGGGTCAACGGTCAACGGGATGTCGTGGAGGACAGGACCGGGTCCCAGCCGGGGAGGGACACGACAGTGCCTAGTGGATGTCTACACGCCCTTTGAGCGGACTTTACTTTTACTTACCCAAAAATGATCACCTTTTCTTCGTCGATTTACCTCGGCACACGTTACCAATGTAGTAGCTGTACACTTTAAGAATGAATGACTACTAATCACACACACCCTGGAAAACGCAGAGATTATACAGCAGTTCCTCACCTATGCTATAGATTTAAATGAGGATAAGAGAAGTGGTGGACAATGTTGCTAGTTAAGCTAGTTCAATATACAGGATCAGTGAGAGCAGAGACCACACGACAGTATCAATCTAGCCATTAGAAGAGGAAGAGGCAAACTACTGGGTTCAGTTGGGTTAACTAAATCGAATAACTGCGGAAGAGATAAGGGTGAGACTCTAGGAGGCATGTCTGATCATGTTCACCCTGGGTGAATTGTAATGGTTGTGTATACAATATGGCCCCCACAAGCACCTCGATACATAGTTTCATTGGGAGCGTCTCCCTTGTTGATCCCAACGATGCACCTAAAACCAGAGGTTAATGATTAGTCAAACGTCCTGTGTCTCCAATCTAGGCTGCAAAAAAATAAAGATAGAATTCAGACATTTTCCTCCGACTGCAACTCAATAATATCTTTGTCAACTGTCCCACAGAATACTAAGAATCCTTTATATCCTTGAAAAACCCACTTGTTTACCATCACTTTCTGTCAGCCAACTTTGGCAGCCTTTTATCCAAGTCCATCTCCTAAAACCACCCCAGTATATCCCCGTACCAGGCAGAACCGCGACTTAACGTTTGTTGGTGACTTGACGAAACTAAACCTAAAGGTAAACGGGTTGGCTGTTGCTTGGCACGTGACCGTCCATCGTATGTAGAGGAGAGAAATAGAGGGCGAACTCCGACAGACAGTAGGGTTATTCTGAGAACACGCACTTCACTGACAAGATCAGAATAATTGGCAAAGGCAGGCAGCTCGATAACGGATGAATGGGACGAGAACAGCGCCCGTACACAGAGGGGGAAATTCAAGAGATGAAAGAGTAGGCCTGTGTGTGTTTCTCAGAGAGAACAATATAGAAAGATTGAGAAAACGAAATAGAGGAAAAAACACATTTAGAAAAGATGAGCATAGTCTGACAGGTGAAACATGGAGCACGCATTTCCCACGCATCCTTCTTCAAATGTAGGGTAATGGGGCATCTTATAAAGATGAAAAAAACAGTTCCCCATCTTAGAACGTAACAAATCCAGTTCGAACATTATCAGTGATTATAATATCGACAACTGAAAGAGCAGGCTCTCCATTACACAACAATTATCTACAGCCAAAGCAACAGAACAATAATTATTCCAGCCTAAAGTCATTTATCCTGTTTCCCTGCATTTATCCTGTTTTTCCTGCTAACGAATCTATTTCCATACAACAAGCGCAAAACAAACGCGCTAAAATTAAAACCAAATGCAATGTATGACATCGTGCCGGTTTACCTACCCTGTTCTAAATCCCGTTGATCGTACCATGGCTCGTCTTCCTCCGTAACAAACTCCTCCATCCTGCCTGCACGAAGCATCGATGCTCACAGTCTATCGTTGTGGACGTTCACCGCACCCGGCGCCCGTCAAATGACGTTTCTCCCGGAAGCAAACGCACGCGTCGTATGATCAATAAATCTCAAACTGCGCCGTCCCCCAAACTGTAACCCTTTCAGCAACTTCCACTATCCAAAAAACGCGGGCCGACCTGTCTTGACTTGTATCTAAAAACCGTGCAATACGCCTACCATTCGAGGTACGAATGACAGAAGTTATTTATCGAACATGAAACTACCGACATCAATTACAATCACAGAGACTGCGCAAAAACGTTTTTTTCCCCCATCAGTTAACAGAAGTAATGATGCGGTAACCACGCCCCCATGTTATGATTTACGTAGGCGTCCAGCTGTTGTCACACGCCCCCACTTACGCTGGCGCTGGACACCGATGTCTCTATCCATTTTGTAATGGTCCCCAACTCCCTTGCCATGCGCGTAACTATCGGGGGTCCGTCCTTGGCCTCTACCATAAAAAAATGTTGTATTTGTATTTTACATCGTGTGTTTCTATTCTGGTATTACAAGCAGAAGCTAGTACATATACGGCAGGATCACATGTATATGCCGTTCCATAAGTATCATTGCCGGCAGGATCACATGTATATGCCGTTCCATAAGTATCATTGCCGGTGGGGGGGCGTAAGGACATCTTGCACCCGGGCCCAGCGTCACCACGCTACCCTGCCCATAGAAGATGCTGCTCCATTAAACAGTCCTCCCACTACTAATTGTATAAAACCCATGGGCCACTTAATAAACTAACAATAGGTACTGAGTCACCACAAATTCAGCATTTGAGATTTTATTCTAAACAGGTCTCACAAGGAGCAAACAGTACTTTGTATAATGGCAGGATGTTTTGGGGCATCTTGTGTGCTGGCAGGGTGTTTTGGGGCATCTTTGTGTTATGACAGTGTATTGCCCAATTGTGCATCAAGCGTTCTTTGGATATCTATTTAAAAAGGCACCCAGTCAGAACCAGCACAGACTCAAGCTCTCCTCTTTGTAGTCTAGACAACTTCATAAAACCAAATAACGGTCATACTAACAAAAAAAATATTAAATGACAGCTCTAACATAAATTGGACAGTGTTAATGGTTTTGTTCAGTCAGACTGAATGACAGACCAGGGTGTATCATAGCAGCAGAGGGGTTTGGCTTGGCCTGACCAATAGCATCCACATCCGGGTCACATGCTGCTCAACGTCCAACTAAAAGCCACCGCTGTTTAGAGTTGACCAGGGATGACTAATTGTTTCCCAGCAGCACTGGTGTGCTTTACACGGTAAAAGTTCTACAGTTCCGTAACACTGGTTCTCCGCGCCGAGGCAGTATGAGCCTGGGGTTGAGACAGCTTCACAGCCAACCTATCAGGGCTCAGTATCTTGGCTTTGCAAACGTGTAAGGAATGACGGGCGTCTGTTGGAGAATGGGTGGACGATGGGTTTCACACTTCCTGGTTATCCTCCAACTTCTCATCGGTTGTCCCTCCTCCCCCCGTTCCTCGGTGTTCACCGATTTTAGCGCTGAGGGGTCCCTTCAGGTGCTTCCAGTCCGCCTCGCTCTCACAGCGCTTCACACTGCTGAAGAACTTCTTTATCAGAGATCTGGCCTGCATTTTTACTGTGGACACAGATACACTGTAGGTCATTATTAGAAAAGCATGCCCAGACACACGCACACGCACACACACACTTCTCAAGACACACCCGCCTAAAAATGGACCTCTCGTTGCCATCATTTGGCTGTATTTCAGAAATGGATGATCTATTTGTCAGCTAAATCGTCCCTTCACTGAATGCTTTTAAAACAGCCACTGACAATATCAATAGGATTAAAGGCCCTCGTGTGGCCAGTGGTCACTGCTGTCTCGGTGAGCAATAAATGTGCATTGATTAATAACTTAACGATGCGGGTTTATATTTCCAGTGGGTGAGCTTTTGCTACGATCCTTTTTATAGTATCATTTCAGAATGACATCAATCTTGAATAAAAACGATGCATGTCTTAGAACAAGCCTTGGTGCACGTTGATTGGGAGTCATAACCAGAACCCAAGATGTATACAGAGTATGCTCTTCACTACTCCATGAGCAGTGCACGGCTAAACAAACCAAATCCGAAATTTAAACCAGCCCTTCGGCCCTATCAGCTTGCTTCTTCTATTGTCCTGCGCTGCTGACAAAAACCTAAAATAACATGGTGCATCACAGGATTCAACTGCACTCATAAAGAGTATGTCACTGCGCATTCGTCGGAAGAGGCCACTGGACTAGCCCTTTACACGTCGTGTGAATAACAGTATTCACTCCCTTAGCTTTGGGACACTATGGTTAAGAACATTCTACACTGTTGTGTAACAAACAAACTTATTCCACGGACCCCCCTGACCAAAATCGATTGTTGTTGGTTTAAAATAATAATATACAGTGCAGTCCAAAAGAATTTGGACACTGGCAACATGTTTTGATGTTTTGCCTTGTTACTAGGGCACATTAGATTTGAAATGAAACATTGACTAAGAGGATAAAGCGCGGACTGTCAGCTTTAATATGACGGTATTTACATCCATAAACCATGTAGGAATTGTAAACCTTTGTTTACTTAGTCCCCCATATTTTAGGGGACCAAAGTATTTGGACAACTTAACATCATCTTAAATAAAGGGGTTGTATGCTTTGCACCCCACAGATGCTGGGTATCTCTGGTGATTCTCTGCCTGGCCTGGACTTCAGCCGTCTACAGTTCCTGTTTGTTTTCGAGCATTTTAACCTTCAGTCCAGTCTTTATTAGGTGAAACGCTCAACTGGACTCAGGTCAAGTGATTGACTTGGCTATGCAAAACATTGTTGCTTTAGCAGTATGTCTGGGGCCCTTGTACCGCTGCAAGGTGACGTGCCGTCCAATCAGTTGACACGTCTGGCTGGATCTGAACAGATGAGATGTTTCTGTACACCACAGAATTCATCCTACTGCTGCCGTCAGCAGTTCAATCATCAGTGAAGACACGGGAGCCAGTTCCAGTGGCAGCCATACGTGTGCCAAAGCATAGGACCCCATCCGCTTTATTTTTCTCCACACTTGAAATTATGGCAAGCATTCTTTGGACATCCACGGTAGAGATACTGCTTGGTCCATCAGGTAATTTGCAATTGCTAAGATAACCAGTGTTTTATTCTTAATGATCAATTTTTCAGATTAATTTGATTAATCTGCATCAATTTATTCTGATTAATCTGCGTCAGGATGGCCGGCTTGTCTTGCATTGACACTTATTTGGTCCTTGTGTTGTCAAACACCAGCAACTGACTCTAAATGCAGCTGTAAAAGAGACTTTGGTCTCAGCCTGTGTTCCTTGTTGACATAAAGCTATAATAATAAAAATGCAAAGACTAAAATTAACATTAGACATGAATTTTGCATGATGCAAAAAACAAACCCGCCAAATAAGAAACAGCTGTGAAGCCAATAGTCCTCCCATTTTAGGGTACCTAAAATATTTGGACAATGTACAAAATGTGCTGTTATTTTTAAATTGTTCATCTAACATGGATAACAAAAGGGCCTGCTGTGGAGTTACAGATGAGATGAGGCCACAGGGAACTGAACATCACAAAATTTGTAGGGGGGAAATAGAGGGGAAATACCCCCCCCCTCCAAAAAAAAAGAAATAATACATTTTTAGTTTGCTGCCAGACACCACGCATTTGTCTTCCTCACCTTGACCTCTTCCTCTATTCCTCCCCTCTGCTAGTAGATGAGACAAGTAGCGGGCGAATGACTTGAACAGCTCCTGTAATGACAAGGAAGATTTCACTGATGGAATATTGGGATGTTAATGTGACAGACGAAGAATGAAACTTCCTCATTACAGTTTATGCCTCTTCTCCTACAACCCCACCTTGGTGGCAAACTTCCCCTGGGTGTAGAAAGGATCCAGACAGCGCACCACAATGTCAGCCACCTCCTTTAGAGACACAGGCTTGGGTGGGGCTTTGCTGGGGCTCCCTGGCTCCAGTACAGTCTCCTGAACTCTGGGGTTAAAGGTCACTCTCTTCTTACTGTCTGAATGGGAGCAGGTTTGCTTTGTTGGAGGGAGGGCCTCTCTCTCTTCAAAGTCCTCAGATAGCTGACACACACACACACACACACACACACACACACACACACGTTAAAAATGATGTCACCGTTACATTCTAAATCGGACACCGAAATAATAACATGTAATCTTCATCTCCATACCCTTTGTTTTAGCAGCAATTTGGTCTTGTTGTTGTGTGTGTTTTGCCTGTGAAGAAGAAAGAAGTTAAGAGAGAGAGGAAGAAGAATAAATCCAGCCAAAGTCTTTATCTACACTTCATCTTAAGGAGATCTTACTCTGGGGCAGTCTCCAGGACAAATAGAGCTTCCTCTTTAACCTTGTCATCATCATCCAACTTGATGATTTCCCTGGGGTTGTAGTGTGTAGGGACAGTTTCCATGGATATGTTTTCCATGGGACTAGTATCCATAAGGATGGTATCCATAGAGACAGCAGCCGGGGTGTTGTCCTGAATAGGGGGTGACGTGGGAGACATTGACAGGGCCTGAGAAGACACGTCATTGTTCTTAATCTTCACCTCTGGGCTGTTTTCAGAGGGTTTCTTCCCAAAGTACTGAGCAATGTTGCGGGAAATCTTAGCAGCCTCCGCTAGCTTCTGCTGCTTCTTGGTCAAGGCCTTGCCCCTGGGCTTGGTGGGACTGCTGAGGGAAGCAGCAACTGCACTGGCTTTATCTCTGATGGAGGAGGTGATGGTTGGTTCACTGCATCCAGGCCTCCTTCTCTCTCCGCCTGACTCCCCAGACCCTGCCAGGGCATCAGGGTGGAAGCCTCCGCTCAGTATCCCTCTGCTGGCCCCTGGATCCGTCCCTGTGGTGGGGTCCTCACATTTTGAGGCCCTCATTAACTCACTGGCTGTCTGGAAGGGGTTGGAGGAGCCCCTCAGACCGGCTCCTATCCTCTTACGCTTCAGCTGGTGGAGAGAAGGTCAGGGAGACAGAGGGGAAGGACAGGGAGACAGAGGGGAAGGACAGGGAGACAGAGGGGGAGGGGAGGACAGGGAGACAGAGGGGCGAGGACAGGGAGACAGAGGGGCGAGGACAGGGAGACAGAGGGGGGAGGATAGGGAGACAGATCAGTACTGGTGTTTTGTTTAAAGCAGGTGAAGCTGAAAGACTATTTTTGTTAGGCCTTACTGAGTAGATCTGGGAGGCGGGAGTGAAGCCCTGCTGCTCCTCAGGCATGCAGGATGAGGAGGAGGCTGCCTCATCATTGGATTCAGTCTTGGTCGTCTCTGTGGCCTCAGTGGAGCTGCTGGCTCCCTCTACACTCGCTGCTTTCTTCATCTCTGATACCTTGGGAACAGGAGCCATGTTATATTAGTGACAGTTCAGATTCAGAAAAAAAGCTTCCATAGGGTTCAATACGCAAACTGATTTCCAGTGTATTTTATTTTGTACAATAAATCAGCAGCCAGGAAGTACTCACCCTCTTCAGGACGGCCGCTTTGTACAGGTTGGAAGACTTAGTGCTCTTGAAGACCACATGTTCAATATCCACCGCCAAGGAAAGCGTGTCTGACCTGCTGGGGGATTGTGGCAGGGCGGGAGGAAGGAGAGAGAAAAGGAGGAGGAATCCGAATGTCAGTTCAGTTGTCCCAGGACCCAGTGGCATCAGTGACTTGGCATTTTAGGAGCATTAGTGGTGCCTGAAACCTGCATGTGCCCGCTGCCGCCACCTGGTGGTTGGTTATAGCCTCTTGCAGCAGGGCCAGACAGTGTTCCCGGGCCTGGAAAATAGTTAAGGCACACTTTTTATTTTTAAAATCTATTTTACCGTTATTTTACCAGGCAAGATGATTAAGAACAAATTCTTAGTTGTTGACACCTCTTGCCACCTCTTGTAAAAAAAAAAAAAATTTTAAAAAGGGAAGATGTATTAACTTTGTATGACGTGCTTTAACATGCTTTATGAAAGCATGCTTTAACACAGGCAACATCAGTCATACACCATTAAAAATAACATACAAGCCTTAAACTTTACATTGAAAATGTTTTCTTGCAATACTTCAATGAACCACAGTGAGGCGCTGCTACTCCCCCTTTTAGCATTTCATCTGTTTACCAATGACCGGAGAATAACAGTTTGACACTGGATCAGAAACAACTTCTTTATTAGTTATTAGGGTGGGGAAGAGTATATGTTGTGTAAACTAGCTACTAGACTTTGTGGTGTGAAATGTAATAGTACTGAGAGAGGAGAGACAGTGGGAGATATAGAATGAGTGTGTTGAAACGGCAATGGGCTGGAATCCTGCAGCCTTTTATTCAGACCAGAGGGTGGAAACTATAACTCCCCAGAGTAAACACTATTTCACAAGAGGTTACGTTGGTGGAGACACTGAATTATCCAGGACATGTGAACTAATAACCAAAAGAATGCAAACGGGAACACTACTTTCCATGCGCTCTCTGTGTGTGTACGTGTGTGTGTGTTTCTTTCCCAGTTGTTGTACCTTCACAGTAAGTCTGGGGATCTTCTGGCTGCTGGCCTCTTTCAGCGGACAGCCGTCATCTGGGGACACAGTAGAATAAAACAGAGCCGATCAGCGTGTAGTAGTCCTGGAGTCATTTCCCCGGGTCGGGCGTCACCCAGTCGACTCGCACACGTAACGTGGTCATGCGCTAGTCACCTGACTCTACAGAAATACAACAGCGGTGGAAGACCCACCTGGAGCGAGGAAGGACTCCCGGCGGCCCTCAGACACCTAGAGGGGAAGACGATAGAAAAGAGGAACACCAGTCACCCTCACGCACGTTTACCATTTTATAGCGGAACCCTTGGCGTGGGCCCCCGCGTCGACGCTCCCTCCAAAACCAGCGATCTTGCCCCTCTCACCTAGCTGTCACCGGTCCAAGCCCCAAGCTGACTGTTTCTGGCAGAGACTCACAAGACACAGCCTGAACAGTGTGGATCAACACAGCACACATTTGTCTTGTCGGTGTGTGTAGTATAAAATGAGTATGTGTTGGGGAGGCCTGGGGGGGAACTGTTCTGACTGCAGTACTTTTGGGTTGTTCTGACTTCACATGTGGAAGACATTGGCTACACGATGCCTTTACACGGGCCCCCAGAAACGGCCTTCCTGGCAGACGGACTGGCTGGCCGCAGCTGGGAAACAGATGTAGAGGGAGTTGCAACGCTTTACAAAGGTCTGTTTACTGCAGCCCTAACAGGAGAATGCTTAGTAGTTGTGTGTCGAAGGATGAAGTGTGTGTGTGTGTGTCTCTCTCTCTCTCTACTTATGAAAGTAAGGCTGTGTGCGCGCGCATGTGCACGGAGGGTGAGAATTCACCTTGCGCAGGCTCATTTGTTTCTTGAAGAGATCTCCGAACTCCTTCCTCCTGAGCTCAGATCCATCGCCATCGTCTCCGCTTTCCCAGCCCTCCTCATCATGCCTGAGAGGAATGACATGGCGACAGTCCTCAAAATGACAATGATCTCTTTATTATGACTGAACTCTCGATACCTGACTGACTGAATGACCAACTGCTTTCTGGGGATCTGTCAGTTTGGAATTTCCTAATGCTTTAAAACACAGCCAGAGGAAGAAAACATGGAGCTCTTCAGCTACAAAACAACAACGCTAGCATGGAAACCAGTCTGTTTACTTTGCTGTTGGCATGGAGACAGAATGCCCCCCCCACCCCACCGGACAAACGAGGTGCTGGTATTGCTGACCTCTCAAATCCGTAGCCCTTCCTCCCCCCTGCGTAGAGGTCCCTGTCGAACCCGAATGGGCCCCGGGGCTGCGCGCTCCGAGCTGCTCCGGTCTTGGTGCAGAGGGTGGCCGCTTTCTCCAGCTGGGCCCGGACAGCCTTGGGGTCCTGACAGTAGTCACAGGCGGCGGCGCACTCAGGCTTCTGGTCCCCGAAGAACTTGGAGATGGTGGCATGGCGGCAGCTGAGAGACGGACACACACACACACACACACTCATACACATGCCAGTGGTCTCTTCCTGAAACACACATCTTTACCAATATGCTTTTGCCAAGGCGTCACACAAAACACCCCCATGTGTACACACACACACACACACACACACACACACACACACACACACACACACACACACACACAGGGAATATGGCCTAGCGTTCCTTCACAGACCCTACGAGGCACCGTTATCCGTGTTTGTCGTGCGGACGGACGAGGGGTCCGGGGCGGGACTAGGAAGAGATGAAAGGAGGAAGAATCCTACTACAGACGAGGCGTCCATGAGACCGGGTGAAGGGGGAGAGCTAACGCTGCAGAGAGCAGCAATTATGCAATGACTGGGTCAGAGGGAAATGACAGAGGGCCGTTATTGACAAATACTGTAACCGCTGTTGTGTAACAGATCAGCCATTACATCAATGAGTGTGTGCGATCAAACAAGGTCACACTCAACTGGCCATCAATGTGCCATATAAGACAATGGGATATAAGTAGTGAGAATAGAACCTACGTGGATTTAGAGTTAACGCGAACATTCCTCATGACAGTGAGTGTATCTGTCTAGATGCAAGGAGAGGAGTAGGTCTTTAAATGCAGTACTGTACCTCCGTTTAGTTAACAGTTAACAGTCTGGAGGAGGTGGCCTGAGGTTGTGAGCAGAGTCTTGTTAGAGAGACGACCCTGGTGAAAACTACTGCTGACACACATACATCTACCACTCCCTTCTCTTCTGACAAACTGGACTGATGGGAAGCAATGACTAGCGTGTGAATAACGTCATTCCGTAGAAGACTGTTGCTCCGCGAGTGCAGAGCAACAAAACAAAATTGGTTTACGAGATTTGTCACAAGCAACTGAATGAGACTGACGGTGATTCAAAATGGACAGGACACTTTAAATGGATTTTAACTTCTGTGAATGTTGATTCTGTCTTTATAGCATTGGTGTTCCACTTTTACGTAACAACAACTGCCTCTGTACATTAACACACACAATTATATAATATATGAATGCACATCTCTTGGGGGAACACTGAGCAAGCCACGTCCATAACACACCAACCCTGCCTACTGTGAAATGGAAACTCAGTCTCTGTGGTGATCCAAGAGAGGTAAGGAGGGGAGCAACAGAACAGTAAACAGAGAGAGAGAGAGAGAACGAGAGTGAGAAAGACTGGGTGAGAGAAAGAGAGTGAGGAGAGTGTGAGAAAAAGAGAGAGAGAGCATGAAGCGACAGTATTCAAAAAGTAGACTGGAGGATGTAGATATCATCCTCATTCACTGTTGCTGCTGGCTGTAGATGATGACATAGCCTATATATACAAACAACAGGCAGACAGCAGTAACACAGGAGTCCTCTGTACGTAGACATAAACAGGGCTGCCTTTCCACTTACACCAAGAACAACAACATGACAGAAAGAAGAAAAGGAGAGGGGCAGAGAGGAGAGAAAGAGTGTAGACAAAAAGAGACGGCGGAGAGAGAGAAACTGAGAAGGGGAAGTGGAGAGGGAGGGAGGGAGGGAGGGGGGGAGGGAGGGGAGGGAGGGGAAAGCAAGCCAATGACAGCCGGGTAAGAGCATTTCAAGCCTGTTCTTTGTTTTCCCTCTGAAACAGAAGAGAGCGGACAGCCGTGGTCGAGGTTGGGTCATCTCCTGCTAATCGGAGGACTTATCTCTGCTAACCCTAATCCCGAGGACATTATCCTGTCTCACTGTCTCACTGCAGGCTCCCACACAGCGGGAACTCACACTCCCTGCTGCCTCAGGTAAGATGTCCATTGACTTGTTACTCCAAAATAAGTGATTGTGTGTGTGTGTGTGTGTGTGTGTGTGTTTGTGAGTCAACTGTCTAGACTAACTAAAAGCATGTGAAGATTGAGATGTAGTTGTAGTCGTCATGAGTGTATTTCGTCCGTGTTAACAGTAGGGCTGTGTGAAGACGGTGTGGGAACGGCTCGAGGAGGAAAGCCTCCTGTCAGCACGTCTTCGTCATCATCATAATGACGGATCTGACAGCTGGATATGTAGCTCAGCTTTAATACTGTAGGAAGGTTGGCTCTCCTATCACTGCTTTTAGTCATGAAACCTGAGATTGAGACTGGTTAGAGAAGCCTGGTAATGCACTATACCAGCTGGTGAACATCTACCTGGGGAGATCAGTCGGCCAATCAGTGGACTAGAGAAGAACGACCAGGCCAATCAGCAGTCTGCTCACTTCAATATGTTTTATGACTGGTACATGCCCACTCCATTCTGTGGTAGTCGTACGCTAACAACACTAAAACGTAGAGATCTGCTTCTCACACAGCTGAATTTCCTTTCTTTTTCAGGAAAACCATTTCAAGTCATATCACGCATTTTACTTAAATTTGGAAACAACGGGCCGTCACTTTAATCTTGACTTGGCACAAGATCCATCGTCCCAATCAACTACCATCAAGGGTTATTATGGAACATACACAGCTCTAGCAACATATATTAGCCTGCTCAAACATGCATAGGAAGACAGAAAAATACTTTAACACACCCAACCAAGCTCACATGTGTTTCTGCCCTTGAAATAGCCCAGGTGACTTCTGCCTTCAAACAACCAACTTGGCCTTCAGTAGATAGTGAGAGATAAAAGAGAGAGACCAATTGAGAGAGAGAGAGAGAGAGAGCGCGAGTAGCAGGCAGAG
>JACXGI010003507.1:14515-48044 GCA_016801175.1 Esox masquinongy | reverse complement strand
ACAGCAGGAGTAGATGACAATGAGCTAACCTATATTAACACAAAACAGGCATACAGCACAAAAACATAGATCCTGTGGCACAATGCGTCAAACTTGGCCTTCATTAGTGAATAACATTGTGAGAAATGCTACGTTTTGGACGTTGTGGAACAGCTGAGCTGAGCAAAACAGTGCAATGGAGTGGTCTTGACACCGAACTTACAAGTCTCAGTTTGGGGCCACGCCTCGCAGTACTCTGATTTGCCTTAAAGCAAAATATACTCGACTCAGTAAGCTCCTTCCCATACAACGATGCGGTCACTCCCTAATGGCAGACTATAATTGGTTGTTGTGCCAGGCTCATGTGCGTCCACTAGCCTGGGGATGGGTGGGCCAGGCTTCTCTGCAAGATGCACACACCCAATCCCACTGGATCAGAAAAACCACGAGGCGTCAATAAGCACACCCAGATTAAAACAGTCTCTTGGTCCTCCTCGTTATTGGAGGAGATGAGATTGATTGTTTTCAATCTCGCCCACCAACTCACTACAACAGCACACTGGCACCTAAATACACAAAGATGAACGCATCACGGCGGGTCATGCACCATTAATGTCACATATTCTGCATACTCAGTGACATCTGACTTGTTGACAGCTCAGTCCATCACAGAATATTAATCGAGTCTCGACTAATTACAATAATACATGGCAACAACGATACACTGTTAATAATCCATCTTTCATGACTTTGTGTCTGTTCATTTGCGCCTTCTCACTCCAGGTGAAGCCAAGCGGGCCCATCGAAGAGCCTGCAGCCAGACCCACCGGCCTCCCTGAGCGCGTGACATGGCCGACGCCGGGAAGGAGGTCCTGTCCCTGCTAGAGAAGATCTGGAGCAAGCTGCAGGGTCTTCCCACCGCCAGTCCTCTGGAGATAGGGGCCTTCTGTGTCCTCGTCCTCTTCATTCGTGAGATCCTACCCTTCACCGCCCATCTACACCGCCCATCTACACCGCCCATCTACACCTCCCATCTACACCTCCCATCTACACCTCCCTTTTGACACAATGACAGGCCTGACCATGTGGTTCAGCGTTGCTGCACGTCCCATAACGGATGAAACGCCAACATATTTGATATCGCTTTAGAGCATTGTCATCCTGTCAGGATATAAACGTATTTACAACGTAACTACAACGTCCAGTAGACTGACGGTAACTGTGTGGTAAATGGTGTTTCCCTTTCTAGTGGTCTTCCTGGGCATGCTGTTGATGACCTGCGTGACCTGCTGTTGCTGCGGCCGGACCAGAACCAAGGAAGCTAAGAGTCAGCTGACCCGAGAAGGTCCCCACCACCCCTAACCATGAGGAGAGTCAATAACAGGCAGGATATGGACCTCCGAACTCCCGGGAGAGTGAGGACCAATGCAGCGGTGTAAACCGAATATCCTCTGAGACACTCTGGGCATCCAATATACAGGCGTCCCTGCGGAGGGAGTGAAGTGACTCTATAAAAGGAGTACAGCCTTAGAAGAACAGCCCTCCGTACATTACAGACACACACGAAACCTCCCTGAGAAGCAGCCTGACAGGAGTATCAGCATTCCGTGGGGCAACCCTGAGCTCTGCAGGCCAACATTACAGTGTTTGACCATGAAGAAGGAAAGCACAAGGCTGGGTTCTTACCCAGATGGGGGACAGAAACACACACACACACACACACACACACACACACACACACACACATCAAATAGCACAAACAACTGCACACGTTGCAAAAAGTACAACATCTGAAGGACCAACTCGGATCAACTGAAGGACACACACGAGAGATGATGTTTGTCAGATATGTGGGTGTCAACTACACCTCTGCCACTGACTCAGGGAATAGACATGTAGAAAGAACCCTTTTCATTTAATGGAGACATCTTGCCAAACCCCTTTGAGTGTTTCCACATTTTTATTGTCTAAAAGGACCTCTTCCTTATGATCAACAAAAACAAGCAATTAACCAGTGAGATTCAGAGGAGCGTGCCTGCCCTCTGCTGTACGGACACGGAAATGCAGCAAAGAAGCATTGCATTAAGACAGAGACACGTAAACGATATGATGTTGTTTCCTCTTGTAATTTTGAATACGACTAGAGATTTTTCGTAGCCTGCCTTAAATAGTGCAATATGCTTTTGTATCCCTCTTGCATGAAATAAAAATAAAACAAAGTTTTTGTCATATGGCAGTCATCCTCGTTCCACAGGAGGCATTTTGCCTCTTACCATCATGAGAAATTCTTAATTGTCTTGCCTGGCAAAATAAAGATTACAAATAAAATGTCTCACCTCTCTTGCTCACAGAAGGATACCATGGCCTCGAAGTCTTTGATGGAAGCCTTGTCCTGATCTTTCTCCGAGCCACGCTTTGCCTGCAAACAAGTCACTCAGTCACTCACTTAACATTGCATGAACCAACACCAAACACCACAGCATTTTAACGGTGCACTGTGAAGGCCTGGGGACTCCAATCCCCATGCATTCACAGCGCCACAACATCACGCACCTAAAACCAGCCTGTAAGGTAGGTCGACAGTGGGGTCCCGTCCTCACCTGTTTGCGAGACACTTCCTTGCGGATGAGGAAGTTCAACTGCTCCCTGTCCCTGGGGGAGTAGTACGTCCTGCAGGAGGAGGGCAACCCGTCTCTCCCCGCGCGCCCCGACTCCTGGTAGTAGCTGGCCAGTGACTTGGCCAGGTTCCAGTGGGCCACGAAACGGACGTTAGCTTTGTCCACCCCCATGCCGAAGCTGACGGTGGCCACGATGACGAGCACCTTCCCCTGCATCCACTCCGTCTGAGCCTCGGTGCGATCTCCCGCCTTCAACCCTACGCCAGCCACAGGTAAAGGTCAGGGGTCGCGTCTGACAACCAACACAGTAACATGCTCAGTGTTCCCACGGGCAGCCTCGTCACCTGCATGGTACGGCTTGGCCGCGACTCCCTGCTTGGTCAGCTGGTAAGCCACCGTCTCACAGCATTCTCTGGTTCGACAGTACACGATCCCACAACCCTGAAGAGAGACACACTGATAACCATCCTGGCCGAAGCACCGCGCCCAGTCGAACACCAAGCCCTTTAGATGCAGCCTTCACACAGAGAGCACACAGTAGGAAGAGAGGATAACAGGGTTTCTACGCTGCCAACCTGTCCATCTCCGAGGCTGAGGGCCTCCCGGACGAAGGCGTGCAAATGCCCGTAGGGGTCCTCCAGGAGCTCCCTGTACACCACATCGTAGCACAGGTTACTGCGGAACACGGGCGTGGCGAAGGAGAGCGGCGAGCGCAGCCTCAGGGACTTGGCTATGTCCTCCCTCACCCTCTGGGGCGCCGTGGCCGTCAGGGCGATGCAGGGCACCCCTGGCAAGCGTGCGCGCAGATCACCCAGCTTTAGGTAGTCGGGTCTGAAGTCGTGCCCCCACTGGGAGACACAGTGGGCCTCGTCCACAGCGAGGTAGGAGAGGAGGCTGCGGGATAGCAAGCCCGTCAGGCAGGGCTGGAAGCTAGGGGAGGCCACCATCTCCGGGGTGATGTAGAGCAGCTTCAGCCTGGGGCTCTCGCTCTGCAGGTCGGCCAGGATCAGACTGCGCTCCCCCGGTGGGAGCTTGGAGTTGATGGAGCACGCAGGGATGTTAAGGTCCCTTAGGTGTTCCACCTGGTCCTGAGGGGGACATGGAGAACGGGATCTTCACTGAGGAATACAATCTCAGCCAGCCAGTAAGTCATGGATAGGTCAACCAGTGGGATAATCACCCAGTTAATCAGGGACAATCATACAGCAGAAGACTAAGAAGAGAGTGACCTGGATGAGTGCGATAAGAGGGGATATGACCAAAGTAATGCCCTTCGCCAACACTGCAGGGAGCTGGTAGCAGAGGGACTTCCCTGACCCGGTGGGCATGCACACAAACACATCGTTGTCACCTGCACACAAGGAGTCATTTACACAATTACCATTACGGGCTGCATTATTAATGAAATCCTTTACTAGACAGCAACTGATAATGCTAACGTTAGACAGCAGCCCGCAGTCAATAAACTTGGGACCATGTCTAATCTGGTTAGCTAGCGGCTGGCTAAGATTAGCCCAAAAAGATATATTTGGATTAGCCAGAGCCGAAACAGAGAAGTTGTCATGACCGGTAAAGCTCACCCTTAACAACTGCTTTAACAGCATCCTCCTGCTTCTGCGATCTGAACTTTTCGAACCCAAAATGGGTTTTTAACGCTTTTTCAATGGAAGTCATCTCTCTGAAAGACTTTCAATTTGACAACAAACTTCATTCAAGCTCTAGTCGTCGCGTATCGATGACATCATGCCTGTCTGGAAATAATAACACGTGCTACATATTCACTAATGAATCCTTCAAGTCTGACACGTTTATCTAAGGTTATAATTTACTTTTTGTTTTACATGTCAACTATATGTTCACCACCAAAACAAATGTTCATGTTTTTTGCAAAACATTCAAGACACCTGATTGGATCAAAGGGTACACACCTTTGTTTTATTAGCCAATAAGAGTTGGGTTCGCGTGCTTAACACCTAGGGTCCAGGCCAGATCTTCGTTTAATTAGGGTTTCTAGATTCAGGGACATTCAATTTAACATAATTGTATTATGACCAGAGATGCGTTCACTACGTTTTTTACGTTCTGGAAACTTCTGATAGAAATGTGCTATGTAAAACGAATATGCATTTTCAACATGTAGAATTATGTCTGCTTACTGTAGGACCTGACTGACTATAGTTCACAGTTGAATTCCCGAACTACAATGATCAACATTTAATTTTCATTTACTTACAACGTGTTTGGTGATAATTGCTACAAGACTGCGTTTACTAGTGGAATATAACATCTACAACGATTCTAAACATTTTTATAACTGATCGTGGCCTATTTAAAACATGAGCTTGGGTTCGGGACGGTTGGAGAACGCCGTCAGCATTGCCACTATTTAAATACGTCACTCATTGCTTCATGCCACACCCCCGAAACGGTAGTAAACGTACCTCGAAGTTTTGTAGAAACATGACATTTTGTTACAAATAGTTCTGGGACGTAGCAAAGGTTTAGGCGAACTGAACGCACCTTCATGCAAGGATTTGTCGTTGGTCTCAACAGGTGAGGTGAGTTGTCGTATACGTTTGGGTTTAGGTTGAATTTGGTGTTCTCCATCGACCACTTCGAGACCCAAACCAAAGTCAGATACACTGTCAAAACCCTGGGAGCGAAGAGGCACAAGATTCCAGAATAAACTCCACTTTATCTCCATGGACCTCTCCACTTTATCCTCTGTTTCTGACACCATCTGTGTGCTCTGGGGTATGTACTGAAGTTAATGCTACTTTGAGATGGTTTGACAAGGCCTAGATGCCCAACACTGCAGACACCCAGCATTTTTCCTCTCCTGTGACTAGGATGTGAGTTGAGCGACAGCCAGAGTACAGCTGCATTTGAAATAGAGGAAGACGACTTATTGGAGCATCAGTTCTTCATCCGAACGGTCAGTCTGTTCAAGTCTGTCTTCATCCATCTAAACACAACCCATTAGCAGAAATCAGTCTGTCTTGTGAATCTACAGTGAACCTCCAATGACAGCCCCCCCCCCACCCCCCGCTCTGTGTAGATGTGCCTGGGCGCTGAAGCCAGAATGGAGATGCATGTTGTGGAGGTACAGGACAGAGTCGGGGTGTACTCCAAGCCAGTGCCCATAGCCACCCTTCATCCTAAGTGTCAACCTATGGTCAGTTTCACTGGGTTTGAGCTTATGCCACCGGTCACCTTCAGCCTTCGCTCTGGGCAGGGGCCCCTTTTCATTTGTGGACAGCATGTGACATGTAAGTAACAGAAACTTTAAGTGACAATTTGTCGACAGAATTGCTGGAAAACATGTATACCTTATGTTAATTCTAGACCTTCAATGTTCTTTATTCTCAACTGAACTGATACCTGGTCTTTGTGTACTGCCACAGTGGGATTTGAGGAAGAGGAGGAGATATTCTTCTCATCACCCTGGTAAGTAAACAAATCAAGAACTTCAGAGTCTCATAAAAGGTCTATTTTGTACAATTCCATATTAAATGTCGTTGTCTCTTTTTCAGATTAGCTTGGGCTCGAGAAACATGTTCACATTTAAAGGACTTCAATAAAAAAAGCACAAGACTTCTGAGTTTCATATTATTTATTCTTCACAGAAAGTGCTTTGTTATTGCAGGATTACATATTACAAGGGTGACAATTCTACGGAATTCTTTCAAATGAACGAAAAGTAGAGAACATGTGAGCGCATAGCATAACTTCAGCAAAGAATGGACAGAAACAACCACACGGAAGAAACGGCAGCAGCGTCAGTGGTCACATAGCTATTCCATAGCATTTAGTCTTGTTCTTTACAGTAACGTTGTGATTACAGCAGTGGTATGATGGTAACCATGAGGAGGAGGGTTTAAGGGGAGGGTTCAGCCCCACAGGCACAGGGAAGAACAGAGGCAGTGGGCCTTGCTCCCAGGGGACTTGATCACCAGGTCCTTGAACTCTGTGGTGCCGAACAGAGGAAACAGCTTCTCGTTGAAGCTTTCGTTGTAGGTGTAGATGTGCGAGCGGCTGTCTACGTCGTAGAAGGACAGCTGGCCACGTTCGTAGTCCAGGTAGACGGCCACCTTGCGCGGGATGAGGCCTGGGGGAAGGGCAGTGAAGGGCACCGTAAGGGCCTTGAGCTCGGTGCCCCTCTCCAGGCGCAGGGTCAGGTAGCCCGTGTTGGTGTTCAGGGACTTGAAGCCCTTCCTCAGGGCGGACTCCTTGGCCACGCCCAGCCGAAAATCTCGCTCGCCCACCTCCACCTCCCAGTAGTGGCGGCCGGAGTTGAAGCCCTCCACCCCGGTGGCGCACCACCAGCCATCGAAGCGCTGGTGGTAGTTGGGCACATCCTTCCTCTCGAAGCCACATCGCATCCTCTTCTCGTCGCTGGAGATGAGCAGGTCAGGGTTGGCCGTGTCCAGATCAAGTGAGATCTCCACCGCGGCATTAGAGATCCAGTCCCACACTGGAATGTAGATCGAACAGATTAGTGAAAGATATTTTAAGAAATAAACAATATGAAAAACACCTATCAATGCCTGTCCAAGGCGTCACAAACCTGAATGAGGAATGTAGCGGACAGCGCCTATCTTCTGAGTTCTCTGCTTCCAGACAAGCCACTGTTTAGGGATGGCCTCCTACCGGCACAGAGACAAGGAAAATACCGCTAGTGATGGCCATTCGAGGCTTCATTAGTGTTATTTTAGCAGCAGGATATTATGCTGGCAGAACTCAGATTTTCTTTCTCACAATAAAAGCCATTATTGAAATGTATAAGGCAATATAATTAACAATCTAGTCTGTGAAAAAGAACAGACAACAATAACATTGGAACGGACATTAAACATAAAATGTACAGACTAGATTAACTATATTACCTTATATATTTCAATGATGGCTTTTATTTTGAAAAAGAAAATCTGAGTTAGCACTGCTAGCATAATATCCTGCTGCTAGAAGAATACTATAGACAGCCTTGCTAAGTATCGCAGCCAGACAGAAATGTGTTACCATGACCTCTGTTGGCATGTGCCGTATATGTAGAGGGAGGACATTGAAGGTAGTCCCACCTTGTCCAGGCCCTGTGTCAGTAGGACCCACATGAGCAGCTCCATGGCTGTCAGCAGGTTGGGCGTGCGGCCGTTCCTCCATGCCGCCTGGAGGTCCGACAGAACCAGAACCACAGCGTCCCCAGGCCAGACGCTCTGCTCAGGTTGAGCTCTCAAGTCCTTGGTCCAGTTGACGATGGTCCCCTTGGCGTTCTTCACGTCCTGCTCGCTGAACAGGTCCCGCTCCCTGACCTCGCTGATTTCCGGCCAGCCATCCGTCTGCATGGGCCTCCTCTGAACAGAAAGAGGACAGGCTGTGTTTGGATGTTCAGAATGCTATATACCGTGTCCTGAAGCTCTGCATTAGGGCTCAGTGGGTCCAGCCTTCAAGTGGTTTTACCTTGCTCCCCAGCACTGAGGCCCAGTCCAAGATGAAAGCCCTGCAGAGAGGAATAGGCCAGATGTCCTCTTGGTTCCAGATTTTCTGGAGCACCTCAGACCTCTGCAAAACAGCCCAATCATGCACGGCCTTAGAATTATGTAATTATGCGGGGGTCGAGTTTAGGGTTATGTTGGTTAGGGTTATTATTCTGTTTACACTACGTAATGGCTGCTTCTGCTGCTGTTTACCATATCTATGTAAAAATGAAAACATTTGTACTCCTAATTACATTGGTAACCAGTTCATAATAGCAATAGGACACCACAGTGGTATGGGCTGTATGGCCAATAAACCACAGTTTAAGGGCTGTATCCAGGCACTCCCCATTACATTGTGCCTAAGAACAGTCCATATATTGGCCATATAAAACACCCCATTGTGCGTTATGGCTTAAACCTACCAGGCACACTCGGTTGAGATCCCTAGCGAGCTCCATTATAAACAGCTGATTCTCATCCAAAGACTCTCTCTTCTCATTCTTCGCCCTCTTGCGAGATTCCTGAAAAACGTGTGAAAAGAGTTTCAGGACACCTCAGAGCCCCATAACACATACAAAGTAGCAATAAAAGGCAAAGTTGGCAAAGTGTGAAGGACAGACACTGAGGACACAATGGTACTTTAGAAAGTAATAAGGTCAAACCAGAAGAGGAGGAGTCACTTGGCCTGATCAAGATGCACACTATGTTCCACTCCTGTCAGCAGAAAACAAAAAGATCTCCCTCTCTCCCATAACCCCATGAGTCACCGCATCTTTTATCTACACAACAACACCCTTATTTAGTAGTCCCAGTCAAATTAAGTGAAGTATAAATCAATATAGAACTAAACCAAACCTCTAGCTGCAACTCGCTAGGGATAGTAGCATCTACTAAAGGAGTAAAATGTGCATTTACTGTAAATACATATTAAAGTTATAAATTGTCAGTAAGCATGTGGGGGTACCATGAAAAACCCACCACACTCTGTCACTTTAATAAGATCTCTGACAGAAGAAAAAGAAGTTTTACCAAAAACATGGAAATTGTGTTTTTGTTGTTGGGATTTGTGATGTGTGACAGGAGTTTGATGCGTGACCCACCTTAAGCCTGGCAGTAATGTTCTTGGCTGGCTCGATCATGAAGTGGAAACACTGCAACATCTTGGTAACTGCTCAGATCCTAAAAATAAAAAGACAGATTAAGCAGCATTACAAATTAAAACTTGACTGACAGGACACCTGAAGGCAGTTCACCTTTACTTGTAGGAATGTTCAAGTGGATTGACACAGCCATCCCACTTAGTGAAAGGGTTTCTGGTAACAGGTCTAAAAACATGTTCTGTTTGAGTGATATAGTATAATGTTGTGTGATACACAGATACCTAGCAGGACCTCCTAAATGTTCTGTGGGCACTCAAATGTTTAGTATCTTAATTTGCATCGTGCACCACTTTCATTACAAGGTGTAAGCCGTTCCTTCCCAGTGCCCTAGTTCTGTTGCCAAATTTAAAGACGCTGGCATGAATGCAAAGGAAGGACGCCTCCACTGCTTGGACCGCAAACATGTTTTCCTTTCATGCACGATTATGTAAATCATTAAACAATGAGCAGAGGACAGGCAACCCATGGCTAATCTTCCTGGACCAAATCATAACAGCAACACTCCTGTGATCACGTAGGAATCATTCTAAATAATACTGACTTACAGGAGGTATTGTGTGGATATTATTGAAGTCATATCATCGTGGGATAAGCAGGGATTGACCTGGAAGTAGTCTAGGGCATAGGACTGATCATTAACTGGAATAGGACCCAGTGAAAACAGTCGGAGAAGAACAGAGGTTATGTAGTTGGTACTAATGTGAATAGGCCTGCATTTTCTCTGTTTCTACTACCAGCAGTAATGTGCGTGGGTTTTCCATACCAAAACACACACTCAGTACTTGCAGGCTAGCCAGTAAAAAAGCCCAACCAGATAGAGGACGCCAAGCACTAGGGACAAAATAGCAGTGATTGGCCCCAAATAATAAAATTAGTAATACATATTTATCAACACACAGGGAGACAAAACCAGCTGGTATACGAGGTAATACGAGGTAAACTCAGGTCAATAATTATAATAGAAAAGATGTAAAAAATAGAACCACAGAATGGAAAATGTGAGTAGGTTAATGGAAACTGAGAAGACAATATAGCCTAATTCAGAGAAGACTTGTACGTCTGGGATCCAAGGGATACAGTGTTAGTAGCTACATGCATCTTTTGTTTGAGAGCCAAATTGATCAGTGACCCAGTTCTGACTAGTCTAGACTACAGTACGCAGTCTGCGCAAAAAGTAAACATGGACAAGGTCGTGTGACTTTGCCGCACTATGGCTTGATACTGCAAAACCCATGTATTGGTTTGTTGACATGGTAACATGTCGAAAGTTATTGTACGTGTTGTGGTGTTTTGGACAAATCGCGACATAAACAAAAGCATGCCGTGCGGGCTGGGGACTTCTATGCAGTCAAAAATCAGTATTTCATGTAATTGAAAATGTAACACAATCATGCAATTTAATCCTATAAACATGTCAAACATACCTGTCAGAATGTTGTAATGTTAGTCTTAGATGTCTTCCAGACGGGAGTGGTTTCCGATCAAATGTAACTACTATTACAGTGGCTAGCGTAGGCTGTGCTGCAGTATGACTGACCTTGTTTACATACAATATTTTCGTAGAACCGAAGACTGTTCGGCTTTTTCCGTTTAAGAATCCGAGTGTAGATGAAGGGTCCAACCATTTTTGTTGTGGTAGCCTGCCTCAGTTCAGTCACGCTTTTTTAAAGTTTTGTAACTACACACTGAAAACATCCAAAATACATTATTTATAGCTTGCTGCATACATTTGACCATGCCATATATACATGCTGATGTTGAGGTTAAATAATTATCAACAGCACTGTAATTCAGTGCTGTTCATTCTGTATATATACTGTATATATCATAACCACCTACCTCATGTTCATTTTACCTGCACAAAAATTACTTATTTATTCATTCCAGCATCGTTTACACTACTGCAATATACACAGTATCTTACTTACACTTTGCTACAATGTAAAGTAGTGAGTGTACAGCTTGTTTAACAGTGTAAATTTGGTGTCCCCTCAAAATAACACAACACACAGCCATTAATGTCGAAACCGCTGGCAATAAAAGTGAGTACACCCCTAAGTGAAAATGTCCAAATTGGGCCCAAAGTGTCAATATTTTGTGTGGCCACCATTATTTTCCAGCACTGCCTTAACCCTCTTGGGCATGGAGTTCACCAGAGCTTCACAGGTTGCCACTGGAGTCCTCTTCCACTCCTCCATGACGACATCACGAAAGCTGGTGGATGTTAGAGACCTTGCGCTTCCATTTGAGGATGCCCCACAGTTGCTCAATAGGGTTTAGGTCTGGAGACAGGCTTGGCCAGTCCATCACCTTTACCCTCAGCTTCTTTAGCAAGGCAGTGGTTGTCTTGGAGGTGTGTTTAGGGTCGTTATCATGTTGGAATACTGCCCTACGGCTCAGTCTCCGAAGGGAGGGGATCATGCTCTGCTTCAGTATGTCACAGTACATGTTGGCATTCATGGTTCCCTCAATAAACTGTAGCTCCCCAGTGCCGGCAGCACTCATGCAGCCCCAGACCATGACACTCCCACCAACATGCTTGACTGTAGGCAAGACACACTTGTCTTTGTACTCCTCACCTGGTTGCTGCCACACACGTTTGACACCATCTGAACCAAATAAGATTATCTTGGTCTCGTCAGACCACAGGACATGGTTCCAGTAATCCATGTCCTTAGTCTGCTTGTCTTCAGCAAACTGTTTGCGGGCTTTCTTGTGCATCATCTTTAGAAGAGGCTTCCTTCTGGGACGACAGCCATGCAGACCAATCTGATGCAATGTGCGGCGTATGGTCTGATCACCGACAGGCTGACCCCCACCCCTTCAACCTCTGCAGCAATGCTGGTAGCACTTATACGTCTATTTTCCAAAGACAACCTCTGGATTTGACGCTGAGCACGTGCACTCAGCTTCTTTGGTCGACCATGGCGAGGCCTGTTCTGAGTGGAACCTGTCCTGTTAAACCGTTGTATGGTCTTGGCCACCGTGCTGCAGCTCAGTTTCAGGGTCTTGGCAATCTTCTTATAGCCTAGGCCATCTTCATGTAGAGCAACATTTCTTTTTTTTCAGATCCTCAGAGAGTTCTTTGCCATGAGGTGCCATGTTGAACTTCCAGTGACCAGTATGAGGGAGTGTGAGAGCGATAACACCAAATTTAACACACCTGCTCCCCAGTCACACCTGAGACCTTGTAATAAATACGTTCACATGACACCGGGGAGGGAAAATGGTTAATTGGGCCCAATTTGGACATTTTCACTTAGGGGTGTACTCACTTTTGTTGCCAGCGGTTTAGACATTAATGGCTGTGTGTTGAGTTATTTTGAGGGGACAGCAAATTTACACTGTTATACAAGCTGTACATTCACTACTTTACATTGTAGCAAAGTGTCATTTCTTCAGTGTTGTCTCATGAAAAGATATAATCAAATATTTACAAAAATGTGAGGGGTGTACTCACTTCTGTGAGATACTGTATATATATCTCACATCCACCGCCATTATGTAAACATCAGTCTTACTATGTTGTTGTTTTGGTTTATTATGTGTATTTATGTGTACTGTATATTGCAGTCGGTGACTTGTTGAGTGTCCTTTGTTTAGTTTTTTTATGAGTAAGCACATCATGAGCCTGTATTATCCAAAGTCAAATTCCTCTTATGTGTACACATACCTGGCGAATAAAGCTGATTCTGATTCTGATTATCACTTAGCCTCATTTTTACAATGGCATAGCTGACACCCCGGATGTTTTGTTGAAAAGCTAGGGATGGGTCTGAGGTTATGTCACTATATTCGAAATCAAGGCTTGACCATCCATCAAAATTATTGTTTTAATCATGTTTTGAGGCTATACAGTGTTTTTTAAAACAAGCATTTATTTCGAGATCCAATGGGGCCAGACAGTTGGAACAAGCTCATGAGGCGTTGTTCTCCAAGAATAAGTGGCTAGGCCTATGAATAATTTATAATAAAAAAATTCCAGCTTTTAAAGAAAGTGCCCTGTCGTGAAATTACCAGATTTTCCAATTACTTTATACAAAATCAAGGCTATTCTATTAATATTCTTGTAATATTTTTTTGCATGAAATAGATTGGCTAACTTGATATAATTTAATGTATGATATCCCTAATAATACAATATAGTTAGAGGAACAGAATCATCCAAGAGCACAGATATTAACGTGTGCCTCAAAGAAGAAAACATCAAAATAAATGTTCAGCCTTCTGCATAAAAAAGGCAGATGATTAGGATGTGTTAGGGACATCTAACGAAAAACAAAACCCTTTCCCCATTTGCTTAATTTCATTCTAATCTGGAGGGTTATCAGAAGGTCAATGTAAATCTAACAAAGCCTTTAGCCTGTGTTTAATCCCCTAAATACCAAATCTGCATGCTCAATTAGCTGTTGATGTCAGTGATAAAGAGGGGATCCAATATCTCCTATTTATGGACTCTATTTTAAAGGATCAAACAGCTATATGACATAATTAACTATATTGGGTTCATCCTGTAGGACATGCGCTCAGGGGGATTTTACCAAACAATGGCATTCTGTGTAAGTCTGTCACAAAACAGACAGGGAAGTTGTTTTTCTGTCGTGTTTTTTCCTCGGTCATTATGCTCTTATATTATAGTCTGTTTCCAACTGTGCTTCCCAACTGTGAGAAGCTTAAGAACCTCTCTGTGCTCCCTCTTCTGGTCCTCATTAGATACCCAACTGCTGCAGAACAATGGAGACCTTGTGGACTCCTCATCTAGGCAATTAAACATATAGTGAATGGTCATTCATGTATCTCACTAAAAGAACTGTCTCAAAGGGACAAGATGGGTGCACTCACTTTTCTGTGAAACGTTGTCTTCGAGATTGCAATTTTAACCTTGGCCACCAGATGTCAGGGGACAACCTATTTATGAGGGAAAGTGTGAAAGTTACTTGATGAGGCAATCTGATTACAAATTGTATGTTCTGTTTATTAGCACAGAAAGAAAAAAAACATTCATTTTACTCCTGTTGGTATGATATTTAACATTTGGCAATTTCCCTGTATAAGAATGTACAAAAATGAAGTTTAATATGTAACACTTCAGTTTAATATGTATATACATAAATCTGTACATAGTGAGCTTAATGTGTGTGAATAGTCATAGGCCAGATATACGTAAGTGGTGGGTTCAAAGAAAAACTGACTGATGTTTTAACTTCTGTAAAACATTCAAATGTTCCACCCTTGCTGTTCTTTGAATATGCGTATCCGTAATTAACTGCTGATTAAGCATCTTACTCTTTTATAGACTAGGAGAAAGTATACTTTATATTTGTTGTTTTTTATTCTCAAGCTTTTTTATGGACTATTAAAAAAGGCCACCCAGAGTTTAGTTAATAAAATCAGCTTGTGAACAAAAAGCAATTTGCTTTTGATATTTTCACTGAAGACATTCATATAGCTTTTGAATGGACAAAGCCACTTCAGGTTAAAGTATCCCAGAATCCCAGTGCTTAATTGTCTTTTAAGACTCTTGTGCCAGTGCTAAGACAGGTCTGGTGTTGTTGACTCACTCTCTTCACAGGTTTCAAGGCTAACACGCGAGTTGTAGCTGACTCTGCTGTAGAACACAAGCCAAGTTGGGTAGAACTCCCCCACATGTCTTTGGCTCCCACATAGCACTACGAAATGAGAGTGGTTTTACACAGGATAGGATTTGCTACAACACAGTTCCCCCTAAAACAGTACAATCAAGATTACTTTCATCCATAAAGTGATCTAAAAAGGGTACCATTGATCAAAAGTATAAAATATGAGAAACAATTGTAAAAAGTGTCACTTTCCAGTTCTTCCCTTTTTGGTGTTTTCCTTTGTTTACAGAAATGGTTAGTCTGTACAGAGGGGAAGTGTCAGAGCCATTCCTTTTGCGTGAGATGAACCTGCCACCTCAGATATAATCATGTCATTAGTCATCTCCAGCAGATAAATGGCAGTCAAGGTCTCCCCGGTCTTATTTAGGATAACTAACATAACTGACAAGGTTGTTTAGACATTCAAGTAGGTCAGTATGAAGTAACCTGCCACGGAGGCAGTGGAGGAATTTCTCAATCTTTGGTCGTCGTCCCACAACCGACACACTTCCAACGCTGTACATTCCCACGATACAGTCGATCCATTGACCTGTGGATTTGATTGGACCTATTGAAAATGTGTACATTTCTAATGTCTGCCATTCAAAAGGCAAGGAGCGTACAGAGCATCCACAGTCCCGACGCCCTCACGATCGTTGGCCAGGAGGAGCCGGTAGAGGGGGTCAGAGGGTTCAGATGGGTAGTCTGGCACTGTTGATCTCCTGAGGTGATGGATCCTGAGAGGACGGGCCCTGAGTGGATAACGCTGACTGAGTGGTCAGGTCTGTTCCGGGGAACGGAGGGTTCTCGGAGTAAGGGGTGTCCATTACAGACCCCAGAACGTCAAAAGGCCCTTCAGCAGACTGACGGATGCTCTCCTCGTATGACGGAGGGTGCTGTGGAAGGAAAGAAAGTTCTAGTTTAACGCTCTTTTAGAGTGGGCGGGGAGAACGTTCTGTGTGAAATAAGAGAACGGAGGGCTTGACGGTCCCCAGGGGTCCATTTTAGGGCCTTTCATTTTCACACTGTATTTTAAGGTGGGAATTTAAACTACAAAACTCTGCATCTATGCTGATGACACAGTTGATACCACTGTACCTCTACAATTTTGAAGGCCTTTCAGTATTTGGGTTCTGTCGCTGTTTAGAAACAACTCTCAACTGAAGCTTGTGATGAGTGCAAGAAAGGCTGTTTTAGAAAGAAATGCTTGATTCAAGCAAAACAATTGCCAATTGGGTGAGAGAAATTTGCTTGTAACAAGACAGAAATGTCTGAAATCAAGCAACACAGTCTAATTCATACACAACTTGATTCTTAGAAAAAGACAAGTTGATGTTAAAGTTTGATCAGATTTGTCATGGTGTCTGAATTATACTATGTACCTTTGGGGGGGGGGGTTTGCAGTGCAGATTTGTGCTTTAGGTGGCCATCTGATTGAAAAGGTGTCTTGATAAGTACCACGGCTTCTGGTTAGATTAAACATACATTTTCAATCCATATGAACTAGCTGTTTATGGTGACATTATTCACCTGAAAGCCTTCACCTGTGCCCTGCATGTGAGAGACGTGGCGTTAACGCCGAGCGCTAAGGTTCAGTGGAAACACAAATGGATAAAAGCTACTGCCAAATGGTTAAAATGTAAAAGACTGACTCACCCATCACTGTGAACACACCACGTTGAAGAGGCCCTCCCTCCCTATTAGGCTGCACTGGTTGTGTACCAGGCAGCGCTCAGGCAACTCCCTGCATATCTTCATATCAACCACCTAGAACGAGGACTATGATGGTCCCAGGTCTTGGAATGAACCAAACAGGAGGGGGGCTATCGCTATCTGAGATTGAAGCTTTAATTGGCTGTAACATTTTTAATGCTGTGTGTTCTACGCTGCATGTACAGGCTGACTCTTTGATGCTGAACTCTTGCTGGGTGCTCCTTGCAAAAAGGGGTTTCAAAACCCAACAGTGTTTTCCAGGTTAATTCAAGTTTCAAACAGTTTTTTTTTTTTTCTTCCTGAAAGTGTCATGCTAACCTGGTCACGCGTAACAAAATAAATGGTGACCTTCCCGGCGAAGGCGAGAGCACCGAACCACAGGTGTTGTTTGTCAGCTGTGTGCTGGCTAATACATGACAACTAACCCAGAACCTGATCTCATCATATTAGTATTTACATGACAGATTAGTTTGGCAGCACCCAGGCAGCCATGAGTGTCCCTCCTCCAGTACAAATCCAAACTCTGTCATCAGCCGGCTCCTCCCTCCCTGACTGACTCCTCTTATCTTTTAATTGCTCGGGGGCCCTGAGGGTGGAAGTGACAGCCCTGCGCTCCTCTACCAGCCCAACAAAAACACCACACGCACCAGGACAAGGCGACGGCGGTTTGACTGCAGCATCTTCCGGCCACTGCACAGAGGGCAATTATGGGCCGTCGGTGTCTGAGGGGGGGTCACTTTGAGCTAACGGTGACCCGGGTGAGGGACTGGTGGGAGAGCACTTACTGACCAGGTCAATTCGTAATGAAAAAGAAGAGCAAATAGGTCGAGTGAAAGAGGAAAGCACAAAGCTGTGTTCTCCGCTATTGTTTACACTGAAGACCCAAGCTTTAATTATGTTTGATGTGCCTGTTTCTCATTACCTTGTTTGCTCGAGCATTACGCAGTCGAACCCCCTGGTAAAAGATCAACACGGTGAAACCTGAAAATGTGCAGTCTGCCTGTCGCTAAAGCAGGAGATGAGCTGATAGGGCTCCCGTTTACAGCCTTCTGAATAGCATTCAATCTCTGAACAAGCCCCGGTTATCCCATGACAGCACAGTTAAAATGAACACCTCTAGCTTATCATCTTGTTTATTGTCAAAACTAAAGATGACAGACCCCGGCATTCTTCAGTTAACGCCAGATTATGTAAGGCTATTTAATAACGGACTGGGGACTAAAGATTAACTTTGGGTAACAATCAGTAATGTCGACTGTCAGGCAGCGTGTTAGGACACATCAGTTCTGTTACCAGGGCCGTTGACGGGAATCCTGAAGCCCCTGAAAAGAAACATGCCTTGGCCCCCTCGCTTTTAGACAACACCATGACATGGGGCCCACAAATGTTTCCCCCGCGTTGGCGACGGCATTGTACGCGGCTACACCCATTGTACGCGGCTTACCTCAGACAGCATCGGGCCGTTCAGGCCGAAACGGTCGGCGATCATCATGTGGATTTGTCTCTGGCGGTCCTTCTTCCTGACGCTCTCGTAGGATGGCAGCCTGGGCGGGGGAGCCTCCAGGGAGGGCAGGCGGTAGCTGGACGGCAGGCCGATCAAGAACAGCTGCCCCGTCTGACGAGAGGAGAGACACAGACAGACTGTAACACCGCGGGGCGGTCAGAGAGGCGGGACAAACATCGACGGGAGGTTAATACAGGTGCCTGTACGTTCCGGGAAAGGATCCCTGCTCGGGGCGTCACTTCTGACTACAGCGGTCAATAGACCTGTCCTCACACCGGGTATTGACGGGTATTGGCTGGGTATTGACCCGCTCCCGGGTCTGTTACCTGCGAACGGGCGTTGTTGTGCACCGTGTCCTGAGCCTGGTCCGGGCAGGGCGTTCCCACCAGGGTCTGTCTGCTGCTGTAGTAGTGAGGAGGGGCGTCCTGCAGGAGAATAAAGGAAACGCTGGTCGGTATGTCAGTTTAGTGGCACACCCTTAGCACAGAGCATCCAGGGATGAGTGAAAAGCAACCGTGGTTTACAACTCCGACTCAGACACGATCACGTTCGACTAAATTTAGAACGTCGATGGCGGCCCCCGACCAAAGGCCCGAGTGGGAATGCCCTCGCTAATTTTAGCCTCATTGACCAATTACACGCCTTGTTTCATCCTTGTGGGTCCTGCCTGGTTTAGCAGTACCATAAATTACTTAGCCAATAAGATGACCACCCTTCGATTTCCGTGCCGCCTCCCCGTTCCGCCCCTTCCAAACAAGATTAGGCAGGCTCACACTGTATGTGGCGCTGGAATTCGTAAAAAAAAAAAAAGCCCTCCCGGAAAACTAGGTGATTACCCCGTAGCTAAATGAGTGTCTTTGTGTTGTTGACAATGCAGTGTCCTACTGTGTCCTCAGAGTCCCTGGCAACAAACCCCACAGTGTGGTCTGGTCAGTGCCTCCCTGTCTCCTCCCTTGTAACTGCAGCAGGTAGCCCTTAACGAGCGCGCTCCGATGAACATTATAGCCCCCCCCCCCCGTACGTCATTTGGGCGGCATTACACAGCCTTACAGCTAAGCCATTTGTCGCCTGACGGAGAGCTCTATTCAGCACGAGGAGGCATAATGAGGTGGAGAGAGGTTGTAGCAATTGAAATGGGATTGCTGCCCCGCTGTGAATCACGCACGTTAAGAACGCTCATTTATATCGATAAAAATGTTAAGTTTCCGGTGCCTGCCTGAACGGTGACATCACTCGCGTTCCCAGTGACGCAAGTTTGACCTTTGCCACCAGCCCTGCAACATGTGACCGAGGGAGAAGCCAAAGAAACACTTATGTCAAAGGTTACCTTCTCTCGCTAGTTTGCACTTTTAAGACGTGGCAAAAAAGGCCCGGGGATAAAAAGAATAGATATCCTTTTGTTTACGCCACTGATTCAGCCAGTGTGAAAAAGCACAACCGTGTAAAATCAGAGCTAAAGTCGGGGGAGGACCCCATCGGCAGTGTGCCTTTTTCAGTGCCACGACCTGAAGGAGAGCCATTGTCCCCGCTGTCCCCAACACCCAACAGGAGGGTCTAGCTACTATTCATGGAGCAAACTAAAGCAGTGAAAGGTATGTGGCCGATAGAGGAAAGTAAACGTTCCATAGGAAACAATGAAAGAGGCTTTTTTCCATGTAAGACTCCCTTCCAATCTGCCTTGCCTTCAAGTTTGTGTCCTCTTAATGATCATGTAACAAAACCACCCTCCTCGACAATATACCTCAGTTACTCCGGTCAGAGCTATATGGGAGATTTTGTGGGTTTTCAGGAAACGTGGACAAAAGTCAAGAGCAAAGAATTTGATTTCTTTGCGTGTCCGTTTCAATTTAAAGTAACTTCTTTGTTGGGAAATCTGTTGTCTACTTAGCTTACACCAGAGTAGGCTGGCGGTGTATCCCTTCACCCAGTAGCACTTTGTCATCTCTATAGTTCCCAGAGTTCAATTCCATAAGATACAGAACAAGCTCTCTCAATATTTACACTCCGTCACCCATTGTTTACTGTGAGGCTCCACTACCCACGCTGGAAACATGTTTGCCCTGTGAACGGACTCCAGGTGACAGCAGGTCAAAAATGGTTGACACGTACGGGAGGACAAGCCTGTCTCTTTCGGACAAGAGACAGTTTAACTTTCCTCTGTCTGTTCAGGCCGGAGCCAAACATAGCAGAGCGAGAGGAGGGGTGGAGGTTTCCTGTCTGTGAGATTGGGAAAATCGGAAGGCATTAGTAGTGTCACTGTGCCCTTGAGATAGTGAACGAACCCTCCCCCAGAGATCACCGACAGCAGGAAGAGAAAACATAGAGCATGAGTTGAAACTGAAGACGGACTTCTGTGGAGAGTTTCTCCTTCCTGTTCACCATTTCCTTTATCAAGTTAAGGGCTTGAATATCGTTTATGGTTTGTAAGCTCTGAAATGAAGTTGTTCGGTAATATTCAGACAGCACGTCAAGGTACCAATGATTTATGGAATTGCTTGTGAACTACCGGGAGAATAAGAGTGAGCAAGCCCCCATCAACGGGATCACTAATTCCTCAGCCCTCACATCTGGGATGACCTGAACTGGTCCCACCACATGAACACTAGTAAGAAAGGCGACAGAGCTCCTCTATAACACTTGGCATGTCCCTCAAGACCCTAACAAACATCTACAGATGCACTGTTGGGAGCATTCTGTCAGGTTGCATCACCGCCTGATGTGGCAGCTGTCAATGACAGGGCAGCCCCGACAGGTCAGCCCCAACACAAAATCAAGGGACCTCCAGAACAGTTACACCACACAGTGCAGCAGGAAAGCTATGGAAAACACCTCAGCCATACACAGATTGGTGAGATGTTTAGTGTTAGTCAACATATAAAGAGAGAACACAGAAAAGGGAAACAGATTTGACGTACGATTCTATATTAATTTGTGGCAAGCATATAACATAAGGAGATGCTGTATGAGCAATGAATGTGTAACATACATGGATTTACATTTACAGTATCAGTATATTATATCCAAAAGCAGGGGGATTAACAGGCTTTCGAGTGCAGTGGAGTGCAGCTGTTTAGTTCAGCTATTTAAAGGTGTCTTGATGTGGTGAGCATAGTCCTCTCTCTATGGGAACATGGTCAGTCTCTATGGGAGAATAGTTCTCTCTCTATGGGAGCATAGTCAGTCTCTATGGGACAGATGGCCTGTTACTGAGGGCCACAGGAACAAGAAAATAAACAGCTCATGATGGCAGGATTTTTTGGTCATGATTGATCGGTAGTACCTGCCTGCCCTCAGCCTCCTGTCTGGGAGGGGTCAGCGATGATCTGTTAAGGCACACTTCCTTGTCCTGGTGTCAAACAGCAATAAAAAGTTACAAGTTTATTTCACCAGGCCATTAGTCTAGAGAATATCCAGTACTAGCTGGCTAATGGCATAGTACCCTGTCCTGGACCCTCAGGGTCCTCTACCACACAAACCCTGTACCTGTCTCATCTCACGCTTACTGTCTTTTCATAATGTCTGAATTGCTCCTACATAGTACAGTGTGATTATTCATCCACTGAATGTATTTATTGCCGTTGACCAGTGGCTAATATACTGTCTTCATACAGTTTCATTAATACATATTGTTTCTATGTATAGTTGTCATTGTTAAAATATGTAGAAACAGCTCATCTAATCTAATTCATCCACAGCTAGGCATGACTACTTATGTACAGTCAACTCAAGAAGTATTGGCACCCTTCATGAAATTGAGCACAAGTGAATTCAGACAATGAACAACACAAATGAGTCATGTGTTGGGCTAAAACATGAGGAGGAGCCATTTACTATAACTACAACACAATCATTTTTCAAACACAAAACATTTTATTGAGTAGTAAGATTTGTTTCTGCAAAAAATAGGTTTTAAATGGCACTCCTAAGGAATATTAAAAATAAAACCAAACCAAGTTGTGTCTATTATAAAATGCTACGCTTTTTCGGTCTTAGACTCCACAAACTGTATCGATGCCTTTCACCTGTTCCTGTTTCCCTGGAGTATATATATGAGGTCACACGCATGTAAAATCCCTTTGTCATCCATCACCATGGGTAAAACCAAAGAGACAGACAGAAGACAGAAGGTTGTTGACCTACAGATCAGGTAAAGGATACAAAAGAATACATAAAAATGGAGAATACCAGTACAGGCCAATAATGAAAAAATTGTATATTTACCAAGAAGATGATGCAAGTGCATATTGTCCTCACGCACAGTGAGGAAGATGGTGAGGGAGTGAAAGAAGAGTCAGAGGATCACAGATTCGGAACTGCACAGCATAATGGAATCTTGGGTTTATCAAGTATCAAAATCAACTGTCAGATGCCACCTCCATGTCAACTTACCTCTTTGGAAGGGTTGTACGAAAGAATCCCTTGCTGAGCCCAACCACAAATTGCAGTGCCTGAGTTTTATTGAAACTACAATTAGAGTTGTGTGTTTTAGTCAGATGAAACAAAAAATGTACTTTTTGGCTTTGCATACCATGTCTGGTGACAAAAAGGAATTGCCTGCAAGGAAAAGCAGGTGATTCTCATAGTAAAATGTGGTGGATCATTGATGCTTTGGTGGTGTTTTGCAACTAGTTGTCCAGGGGCTCTTGTTAAGGTCGATGGCACAATGAATTTCACAAAGTGCAAGAATAATTTAGCCCAAAACCTGGTTGCCTCTGCCAAGAGATTGCGACTTGGCCGTGGATGGACCTTTCAACAAGACAATGACCCAAAGCACATATTAAAATCAACACAGAAATGATTGCAGGACCACAAAATCAATGTCTTACAATGTCCTCGGTCTCCTGATCCAGTCGTAAACCTGTTTTCTGATCTGAAGATGGTAGACCACAAGCACAAAACTAAAAAGATGAAGGATCGCAAAATCTGCTGAGTGTAGGTGTGGTCCAACGTCCCTTCAAAAGCATGAGCCAACCTTGTCAGACTTTTCAGGAAGACGTTCAGAGTCGTTATCTACTCTAGGGGAGGTTTCACAAAATATCAATACTTTTGAAAACTTTGTTTTGCAGAAAAAAATCATACTACTCAATTAAATGTTTTATGTTTGAGAAATTATTGTGTTGGAATGAAAGTATACAGAACCCCCTTGTTTTTGAGCCCAAAACATGACTCATTGTTTACTGTACGCTGTTTATTTTTTGCATTCATTTTTATTCAATTTCATGAAGTGTGCCAACACTTCTTGAGTTGACTGTACCTTCTCACCAAATGTGGATAATAACTGGGATATTCTGTAGTCTATTCCAGGGACTATTGTAAATATCTCTTCTCATTCTATACACTTTACTTTTCCTTATGTTCCTCTTCAATTCAGCATTATTGTTATGCTGTTATTTTGAAGCATTTTGATAAACCCCCCTTTATATCTGTCTATCCTGTATATACAATGGTACTGTTGTCTCCTTATGGCTGAAAGCTATGGTATATGTATGTAATAAGGTACAAGCTTGTGTGGTATACGGCCAATTTACCACGGTTATGAGCCATTATTAGGCACTACACATCCCAGACCAATTAGGATAATCAGCATTCAGGCTTCAATTCCTCCGGGTTTATAAAGTGTATTATATATGCCGCTGCTAAGCACTGTGTCCAAGCCGCAATGCGTCGTGCCATATATCACACCCCCTTGTGCCTTATTGCGTACATATACCACATACATGACATCACGCCTAAGGACCGCTCTTACTGTAGATGTGGTATATAGACGATATACCATAATCTCCTAAGATATTTACTTTAGTATGCTGTATTATTTAGTGTATATTGTGTTTTTGCAGTTTACTATTAGTTGTATTTACTATAATGTTTCATAGATTATCTGCAGATGTATAATAGCAGATATGACACAGTAACAATACAACAAACATCCACCAAACATGATAGAGTTAAAATGTCAGTAGGGAGTAAAACATTATATAAGTGCCTAGTAGATACAGAGTTATAGTATCATAGTATGATAAAACATGTTAAAATGTAAAACTCTGCAAAAAAGATGCTCATTCTTTAAAAGCACTGAAAATGGCATGCTAGATAAAACTCTTCTGCCCCAGAAGTTGACATGTGACATGCAGGGAACACACTATGGTCTATAGTTGGTCTATATATTCCATAGTATACTACAAAAATACAACAGTCTATGATTTCTAAATAATTCTCTTTTAAGAACTACAGATATGTAAACGATACTAAAATGTGTATTATAAACCGGTTAGTTCACAACCTAAATGCTGATTGACTGATAGCTGTGGGATATGTAAGCAATAAGTTATGAGGGGGTGTTGTATATTGCCATGTTATATTGGCCATATATCACAAACCCCTGAGACATCTAATTGCTCTTATAAACCGGTTACCAACCCAATTAGAGTAGTAAAAAGTGATGTGATGTCATACTTGTGATATACAGTCCTTGCTATTAAGAAGAATTTAATAGAAAATAAGTAAAATGTATGTTTTTTGGGTGGATGCCTTATCGCAATTGTTTTTTTCTCCACAACTTTTTTTAAATGTCAATGACCACCATCACTTATATCTTTCCTTTCCACATCCTTAAACTATTGTGATTACCAGCTGAGATGAACATTTCTGAGTTTATTTGGCTCAGTTTGTCTGGCCAGTGTCTAAGGGGCCATCTTAAAATCTACTCTAAGCTGGCATTTGCTTAGGGTTTTATGGGTTTTAACAGGACTCCTATTACATGACGCTTTGTGGATACAGACCCAGATTTCCTCTTCCTTGTGTCAGCCATTCATTTGTTTTCGTACAACATGTTTTGAGTAAGGTTTTGAACAAAATAATCAGTAATGTTGTAGTACTAGTGTTGTATTTAAACATCACACAATCGATGCAGGTGTCAATATAATTTACCAGCGCTGTCAACCCCCTTAATGGCTCAGGTCATTTGTAGTCAGAGCATTGCTAATTCCATCAATGCAAATCCATTATTTTATGGTGATCATTTCAAGTCCATTCTGTCCTGGATACATGGATTGTTCACAAGTGACACTTTCTCATCAATTATATCTTTTAGAGAAATATAGCAATCCAGCTGAGCTCAAGGTCCTTACCAAGTCTCCACTAGAATCCTGATAACAATGGAATTTGCAGCAGTGAGGGTCTTTCCGGTATATAAGCAGCACCACGATCACCACAATGAACACCAGAGAGGAAACTAATATGAAATAAGAAAGAAGAAGAAAATAAAAAGTAATCACCCACTGTTATAAGCAATGTATGAAAATAACAATACATGCACTTTCTTGTGCAAAAGGTATATAATGTTTTGCCACACTATAAAGGAATGTGAAGTAATAGTTTAATACTATGTTCAGGATACTGTAATAGACAGTTGCTAAGGACCAGAGCTTTCTCTGTTCAGGTCACAAATAGGATAAATGCTGTGTGGAAACACTAATTGTATGCTATCTAATGGAACGATGTTCAAAATGTATTTTCCATCTGTTGACAGGGATAATTGGCTACATTAACGTTGGTCGCAGTCTCTTTTCCATTCTTCACATTAATTGAATATCTAATCTAAGTATGAAGTCAACCATGTAATTAATATTCTGATACAAGTCTAAGAGGAACACTAGCAGATTCAAGATGATACAGATAGTTCTAAAAATATAATATTATTAAATCTTTAATATCTACAGTGATAGCAGGTTACAAACAATGATATTCAAAATATCCTTATCACAACTCCACAGTAGAGATTAGATATAGTCAAATGATCCAGTTGTTGCTGATAACCTGCTGAGGCAGCAGTCTTCCTCTTTATACCTATAGGTCAGTGGTCCACATGCACTCGTGAAGTTTTCTACAACTTAACAATACTTGTTATTTGTGCAAGCAAAATTAAGTAACCCGCACAACTTATTGAGGGGAAAAAAACTATATGTCAATACTCGCGGTCATAACAGCAGGGTTATTTACAAAAACATGCCTAGGATTACATCTGCTTATGTTCCATGCTCAAATGACACCATCCGTTTTATGGAATATGTGACATTTTGAGAGATTAAAAGCTTACTTACATGTTGCCACAATGACCGTGAGTTGATCCGATGTTAACTGAGATGGGACGGTTGGAGTTGCAGCGGTGGACATCTCTGACGGAAATGGTATTTCCATGGATCCTTAAATCAGAGTGTTAAAACAGTATGTTTTTGTATTAAAAATGACTGAGAAAGGAGATTCTGCTTCTTTCCATACCCCCTGTCCCATTTCAGTGCAAGAGAGACGAGTTCCGAAACAGAGTCACATCAGGGTATCTCACCTCCGGAAACATGCCACAGTGTTTGAGTCTAGGCTCACTGTCGCGCAATCAAATACGGTGACGTCGCTGGGCACCGGACAACAGTCTTTGTACTTTGTTTATGGACACGCGCATGCAGTCGCTAAGGGGGCAATTGGCTTATACTGGTAATCAAATCCAATAAACGCATAGCACTACAACGGCTGCCTTCGAAATCTATTTTCAAGCAAATGAGGAAGCAATAAGCGTATTTTTAAGTCTAGACTGTTCAGAAACATTCAACTCTTTGAAATAATTCTGTTGTGTCTGTGGCATTAAAATGTGTGCAGATGTCCTGGAGAAAAATAGAACAATCACAGGGTTTCAGACAACTGAGTTCTTTTTACATTTATTTTTTATCCTACGAAACCCAGTCCTGAAGATGACAAGCATACCCATAACATGATGCTGTCACCATACTTGAAACTACTTTCAGATGTCACAGTAAACTATATTACCGGTTAATTAGCTTTTTTAATAAAGGATCGCCACCATCAACTTGATAAGTCGATAGACAGACATTAGGCCTAATATAACTCCTTTCTTTTGATCAAATCTAACATGTCAGTACATTTATGTCTTTGTAGTTGGAATTCCAATATAGGTTCCAACACAGAGGACATTGCATTCCAGCTTTGGAGTCACAGGTTACCTTGGAGATGCCAAGGATTAGATAGGCTACACAATGAGAGGGCACAGCCTATTGGTAGCATACAAAACTGCATTATGAAATCTAGGACTATAGGCTTACACATATTCCCACACCGTAAGTAATACAAATATGTATAAAAATATTATAATAAAAGTTTCAGATTGATTTTCACAATTGTTTGTTTCAATATTTACATTTTTTCATATGTAGTGGTAAATAAATAATACTCAAACATATATTTTTCTGTACTATTCCAATTTGGGTTTTTTTTTGGTTTTTTTTTACTTTAGATCCAGTTCATATGAAAACGGCAGTCAGTGTAATCAGTCTTCTCTAGTCAGACAGTGATTATCAGTGCAGGTTGCAGGAAGTGATTAAAAGGTTCAATTGATGGATGTCCTCGCCCTGGCCGGGTTCCAAAAGGAATTCCACATCACATTACAAGCGAATATTGATTAACTTAATGTGTTTATATAACAAAATGACATGGATTTTGATTCAACAGAGAAATGTAAAGCAAGGGCTCCCAAATGGTGGAACAGTTAAGTCACTTTGTTCTGCCTCATGGTGGCTAAGAGATTTAATCCTGGTGGAAGAATATTGAATGCACTGGGGTCTTGCAAACTGGTCTTTGTTGCTGCAAATAGGCTCAACATCGTCCAGGGTTGGTGTCGGACAAGGGCTGCCTTGCCTCGTCTCACTGCATCAACTTCTTGTGATAGGATCAGCGCTTAACTTAAAGCGCTTAACTAAAATCTCACATTAGACTATGTACATGAAAATGTATGTGTTAATAAGGCATGCCTAAAAAAGGAACAGGAACTATGTATGCCTAAAATTAGAAGTCAAGTACTGGATAGGATGGGTGCCTACAAGCTCGATCATGTCATGATTTTCAACTCACCCAAGCCCCCTGGAAGTTTCTGCAAACTGGCCAGGACTTCAACTGGGACACAAGAAGGATGGGATACAAAAATGGCATGGTTGATTTAACCTACAATTGAACAGCAAGAGCTGCAATAGGATGGTGAGCATTGAATCAAAATCAGATATTTCCTAATCACAAAGAGAATGACAAAACTTTCTTTAAGCAATAAGGCACGGGGCGGTGTGATGTATGTTCAATACCATAGCTAACGCATTGCAGAGTGCCTGGACACAGCTTAGACGAGGTATATTGGCAGTATACCACAAACCTCAGAGACCTTGTTGCTAAGATAAACCGGTTTCCAACACAATTAGAACAGTAAAATGTGCTGCCTTACCAGTGGTATATGTCACATATACCACGACTATTAGCCAATCAGCGTTCAGGATTCAAACTACCCGGTTTATATTTATGCAATAACGCATGAGGAGGCGCACGAGCTAAGCCTAAGAGCTGTTTTTAGGCACAGCGCATCACAGAGTGCCTGGACACAGCTGTTAACCGTGATATAGTGGCAATATCACAAATCCCCGAGATTCCTTATTGCACTTATAAACCGGTTACAGCAGTAAAAAATGATGTGATGTCATACCCGAGGTATACGGTCTCATATATTGCTAGTCAATCAGCATTCAGTATTCCATCAAACCTGTTTACAGGAGACTGAATACCATGGTTATGCCGAGCTCTTAGCCGTGATTTATTGGCCAAAAAGCACACCCTCATGTCTTGTGTCGATAAAATGTTTAAATCTAATCAAACGTAATAAGATTAAAAGCTTTATTTAAACCAAAATATGCAAAGTATGTTGAAATGTTTTCCTTTTTTTATTAACAATTACAAATCAGTACAAATTGCTACAAACGGTAGCCTACATACAGATGAGAGAAATTACTAATACACTTGAATAATTTCGATGATTTAAAAGAAAACGTAAAGTCTACGTCACCGCGTGCGCGCGCTTCTCAGATTTGCTTCCCTGGCATGCGCTGATGTAAACGAGAGTCGGAAAAATGGTGGCCAGCGTCAGAGTGCAGAAGCTTCTCCGACGGTACAAACTAGCGATTGCCGCCGCGTTAACGATACTTTTGATTCAAGGGCTAGTAGTATGGAGTCTGAGAAGTCTTGAAGAGGGAGAGGCTGAGGTGAGAAAGACGAATATGATATACGATGTGGTCTCTTAAGCTAGCTGTAGTGGTTACGTTAGCTAGCAATCTGTGTAACGTTAGCTGTCTCATTTACTAACGTAACGACGATAGCTGCCGTTAACTACTGTAGCTATTTACATGTATTGTAACTTGGGACGTTCGAGTAAGTTACTCACGGTAGCTAACCAGAGCTGTTTTGTAGTACGCTTGGCTGTTCATTGAACGCTTAGTTTAACTAGGTAGCTATCACTGGCCATTCAAACCAAGCAACTAGTTAGATGAACTACCCGGTAAGTTAGGTTAGAGTGTTTTAAGTTGAACCACCGCTGTTGTTGCCTAGTGTAATGACGTCGTTACTAAGAACGTCGTCAAGCTGTAATACTAGGTTGCTTACCAGCTTGTTATTGTAGCTACCCAACTTAAAATGCGAAACAGGGCAAATGGTGTGTAGTTTCATTACGTTAGGAATTGTTGTCATTTGATAAATATTGAGTGGTGCTTAGACTGTCTGTGCAATGTGTAGTGTGGCTATCTCGTTATGCGGACAGAATAGCCCTAATTAAATCCGACTAGCAGTCATTTCACTATTCACTCCGGCTTAAGTCAGAGAGCATTAATGGAGATTTGACATTGATTATCTGTCTCGACAACTGGATTCAAAGATTGTTCAAAATAGACGACGGGAGACAAGACTAGCAGGTATAATGTCGTTGAATGTCATAAAGAATCATTTATGACAGTCAACGAGTTGAATCCAGCAGTAGCAATATGGAATGCGCAGTCTTGTTACCCTCAGGGTCATTTTCCTCGTCATTGTACCAAGTTATGTGTGTTAGGTCATGATCCCTTGCATACAGTGTGGCACATTACTCATGAACGGTCATTGTTTGATTCTCAATGTATTTATTTATGATGTGATACTGTGCAGGCCTACATCTACAGCTGAAATACAGAGTTTCCATTTGAACACGGTTACCCGGCAGTGCCCTAAAACCCCCCATTTCTTCAGATAAGGCAACTGTGAACCGTTGATGGATTTTGTTTCACCCGTGGGCTTGCGTTTTATCATTTGAGGCATTGATACAAACGCAGATTAAGGAATTTGTGCTGGAAGAGTCTGAAGCCCTGCACTGTCATGATGTGACATGTTGTGTGCTAGCTGTATTCCCTCCAGACTGATGGGTCAAACAGAGCTGTTTTCGCTAAGCCCTGCCTGCCCGGAGGGCCCCAGAGGAGGCACAGTGCGTAGCGTGTAGGGTGGGTGGGTTTGCCCTGTCTCAGAGTTTGCCCGTGGACTCAATAGATGCATATGCTCCAGTCAGTGTCAGTGTGTGGACTGTGGACTTCACTGGGGAAGTTGATGTTATTTCTTGGATGAAACCAACTGTTAGCCCTTCTAGGCTTGTTGTGATTACTTTCTAGGCTACACCATTTGTCTCAAGCAAGACAGTTTTTACTCTAGTGCTGAAGCCAGTGCAGTGCTGAATGAGCGGGCCAGCTTCCTCACTGTTCAGCGGCGTTGATGTAACTCACATTCCTAATCAGAAGCTGTCTGCCTGGCTGTGCGTGTGAACCCAGCCACATGGATCCTATTATAGCGCCCATTGAAGAGGACTTGAGAAGAAGCGAAGAAAGCGGCCCGTTCTGTTCTGTCATCCCTAACCCTTCATACTGCGCTGCTGAGGCGTGCAAGCTCGGTCCGCTTCCCCCTCATGGAGATGACAGCGCTGATACAGCTTCAGCTAATTGGAAAGAAAATATTAAAAGGACTCGATGCTTTTCTGACATGATGGTGTTAATTAAAAAAGTGTGATAAAGAGTGAAAAGTTTAATTGAAATCACTTTCTTTAATATGATAAAATTGCCCAGAACATTCCACTTAAAATGTACCACAACTATACTGTCAGAGTCTTTTTGAAGATGGATTTTGTGGTCCAACCTCTACTGTTTTAGGTTTTTTTGCCCTATATGATGCTTTTTGGTAGGCTCTTATAAAGCAAACATATTCAGTGGGTCTGGGTCAATGGGCTGTAGTAACATTGTCTTTTATGGCTTTTTTAACTGGAAAAAGGTTTGCATTTGTGGTGTACTGGGACATCAGTAGCTGTGTTGTGTGGTTTCGCTGTCAGTCTGTCTGGTACTTTTCTAGCTCCCTGTGGTGACTGTCCCAGACCACGGCATCAATGCACTAGGGCTGTCTACTCTGCCAGGGGCGTTGTGAGGCCATGCCATCAGGACGGGCAGGAAGCGCACGGCCTAATTTCTACTATTCTACCCCCTCTCTGGGTGCATATTTTGGGGCCCTTCTGTAAAGTTTCAATAAGCCAGCATGGTGAGCTGTGATATTGACTTGCCAGAAAGGAAAATTGTTGAGGGGTTTGCTGGTTTCTATGCAGCCACATTTAGAAACCCAATTTCTTTTTTTGCCGGACCGTGTAAGCGGAGCCGGCCAAGAAGAGCGAATGTCTCTTACTGACTGAGTGACTGACTGACTGTCTACCACTTGTTAAATAGCGTAGTGGTTAGAGAAGTGGACTTGTGAACTATAGGTCCCTCGGAGGCGAAGGGAAGTACGCCTTATGAATTATTCTGTATAGATGAAAACTTTGCTGTCTAAAACCATTAGTATCTACATTATAGTAAGCCTGAAATAAAACAGTTCACAGTTATATCACGACTGTTTCTGGTGTATTTTCGAAGTACGCATCCGTGCATGCGTTTTGGGTCAGGATAGACACACATTTGCTGGCTTAACATACAGTAGTTATGTTATAGTAAGCCTTAACTGAAACTGTAAACGGTTATATTGCAACTGTTTCTGGCATGGAAAAGTTCATCTTCAGTCTCGCTAGCAATTGCTCAATTCTTATGATTATTCCTAGGAAGTTAGTAGATACTAGTAAGCCTTTTACTAGCTAATAAGCTGTTAAAACGGCCAGTGGCAAAAGCCATACAGTTCATAGATGCTATGGTGGAGGTAAACTTAATAAGAAACGTTAGTCAGTTTAACACAATCCTCAATGGAGTCTAGCGACTGTTGAAACGTGTAATGCCGTAGCGTAGTGGTTAAAGACAGCGCCTCTCATGTGGAATACCTAAGTTCGAATCTATTGAGAGCAGCAAGATTTATTAATTATTTCTGGTCATTCACAAATGAAAGAAAAAAAGTATGTTGTTTTGCCATGAAATGAAATAGCTTTGGCAGACTCGCTAGCAATTGCTCAATTCTTATGACTATTCCAGTAAGTTAGTAGATACCGGTAAAGCTTATTACTGGCTAATACGCTGTTAAAACGGCCAGTGGCAAATGCCATACATAGACGCTATTTGTGGTGGGGGTAAACTTAGTAAGAAACTTTAGTCAGTTTAACTGTATCAATGTCATTCACGAATGGCCAATTAACTATTAAAACGGCCAGTGGCAAAAGAGGATTTGTTCAGGATATGGACAAGAGGCTATACTGACACCTGGCACATGTACAGCTCCGTGGTGTAGTGGTTAACGACACAGCCTTTCACGCGGGCGACCCGGGTTTGAATCTCGAGATGGCAACACTTTCCATTGCTGGCCGGCTGAACTAGGCTTGCCTGGTTTCTTGTTTATGTTGAATTGGAGTGTGTTTTTCTTTCTGTTTATCATCATTAAAAAACAAACAAGAAAATCCTTTGAGCCCGAAGTGTCATGGTGGTTATTTAGCATCAAATATTTTTCATTAAACCCCGTAAAAGACATCACATGCATTTCTTAATAAATGTGAAGGAAAAGGGAACCCCTGGTTCTTTCTTCCATTTTACCTTTAACGACTCTGGAGGGTTGATTAACATACATAATATAGACAAGATGCGTGTTGAGCACATAATGCAAACCATCAAATATGGAGGAGCTGGCATTTTTCAAACTGCAGATATCTGTTGGACAAACAGTAGTCTAAGGTCAAAGTACGCCTCCATTTTCTTCCAAATATGGATTCTGTTATGTGTAATGGGATTACGATTATAAAGTCACTTCAGTTTGGTGTTTTGCAACAGTGCTTTGCAAGAGTCGCATGTTTTGCAAGAGTGTATCGCAATCGTAGCTCAGAACATAACAAAAGGGTACAGACCTAAAAATGTGTGTTTGGTTTTGGATCTGGTGTCACACTCCGGCACCACATCAGGTAAAATGCGTTAAGCCTGGTTATGTGCTATGCCATCAGGAGACGCAGGGACACAAGCAGAAGTGGAGAGTGCGGCTCTGAGCGGCTTTGCTGTTGAATTGATTGATTTTTCAGCGCAGTGTCTTGCTTTGAAATTGAATTGTTCTTTGCTCGCCGCTTGCTGAAAGGCTGCTTCAAGCAGGGACACACAGTTGTGTCCCCCCCCCCCCCCCCCCC
>JACXGI010003507.1:0-14415 GCA_016801175.1 Esox masquinongy | reverse complement strand
GCATTGAGCAGCTCAGAGCGTGGCAGCCCTCCAGTTCCTCCTGCCAGCCTGCCCATTTACAGGCCTGACTAATTACTGTCAGAGGGCTCCTCCGTCTGTCTGTCACACACACTCCCTCAGTGGCCTGATAAGTACCGTCGGTGTGTGCCTTCCCAGATGTACGTCTGGTTCCCCATGTCGTGGGGGTGACTGTGGAAGGCCCACGGCCGCACCGTGTGCTCCGCTCCGTGCCCCCGCTATAACGGAGGTTTATTGAGGTCCTGTGGTGAATCACTGCCTTCATTAGCCATCCAGTGTGCCTTCTCCGTACCCTGTCTTTCCCAGATTAGACTTCTTCCACCAAAGGCAGAGACTAGGCTAAAAATAACCCTGAGCGGAGACAAAACGCACAGTAAACACATCTCTCCTCTGGGGCTCCGGTTCTGTTGTCTGTTTGTCGTTGTTTCGATCGTTCGCGGAGGGTGAATCATCACGCTCGCTTTGGAAACCCACTTCGTCAATTTCGTCAGCCTAGTGCGTTGTAGGGGATGGACAGGGAAGGATGCGATGGGTTTAACTCTTGCTAACGCTCCCTCTCTCCCGCATACACAGAGGAAAATGCGGCGGTCGAAGCTCCCGGACCACAACAGCCAGGACCCCAAGCGGGAGGCGGGGCCCTGGGAGAGACAGAACTCCTTGTCCGGGAGGAGCGACTCGCAGTGGAACAGCAGACTGGAGAGGACCGGGGGCACCGCCGCCAGCGCCCTCCGGAGGGGCGCCAAGCGCAGAGGAAAGCCCACCGTCAGGGTGAAGTGGCCCCCGCGCCAGGGGGGAGTTGCAGCGGCTGACGGTGTGCCCCCCCACGACCCCTCCAGTAGCCGCAACTTCACGGAGACGCGCAGGCGAGGCGAGGGGGCGACCAGGCCACCTCCCCAGCCCATACCATGGGAGCCCGGCAGCGTTGAGGGGGCTCCCCAAGCCCCCAACAGTGACTTTGTACCGAAGTGTGACATTGTGGGCAAGGACGCCCTGTCGGCGCTACACCGCGCCGGCTCGCGGCAGTGCCGACAGGAGATCGCCAACATTGTGTGTCAGCATCAGGCCGGGCAGCTTATGCCGGGACCGCTGCCGCAGTTCTGCCCGCAGCACGGTAAAACACACACACCGACCGATCGGTTATATAGGGGCACGCCCATGGGAAACTGATCCTAATGATATGTATCTAAAAACAGCCATTTGTGCGGGTCCTCTCTCATCATGTGTTGTCCATGGCTCGTCCTCAAGGCCTGTCCAACCCGGTCCAGACGGGCGATGAGCTGGACAATGACCTGTATCAGGTGGAGAACCCGGTCCGGGTGGCCTTTGTTCTGGTGGTCCACGGCCGGGCCATCAGACAGCTCAAGCGCCTCATTAAAGCCATATACCACCGGGACCACTTCTACTACATACACGTGGACAAGGTAATTACTGGCAGATATACACTTAGTTGATGGAGAATGTTTTTAAGTTATTGAATTATCAGCGCCGGTGGCCAGTCACAGTCTTTTCTCATTTGAATACTTATAAAGCGTAGTTTTCAGTAAGGAACAGTCGAGGGTTGAATTCTAGCGAATATTACGTGATACTTTACAGAGGAACTGGTATGTAGCGGTATTAGAGAGAACAATAGAGTGATTCTGCTATTTAGTACATGTGTTCCTTGTTCAAATGAGAAGGCCTCGATATGTAGAACTGTGCCTCTTGTTCTTATTTGGAGGCGAGTGTTTTAACCTGGAGGGTTGTGCTGACTCGTAATGCTTAACGAGGTCGCTGTATGTGTTTTTCTTTAATAACGTTCAGTATGGTATGCAAGTGCTTGGCGGATTAGTTCTTATCTAGAGACACTTACAGGAGCAACGATGGTTAAGAGCCTTGCTCAAGGACAGAACGACTGATGTTTGGCCTTGTCAGCACAAGGGATTTGATCATGCAATCTTTCGGTGATTGGTCAGAGTGTTACATTATCAACCCTATAGACTGCTGCAGAGGTATAGCGCCGACCTCCACACATTTTACATGGCATGCTCACAGTTTGGGGCATAAATAGGCTGGTACACTATTACAAAAATGAGACTGTGTTTTTTGATTCGGTTCGGTTGTACCTAAGCCAACCAGACGACTCCTATAAGGGAAAACAAAAGTTTCACACCACGGTTCTGCTAACCTCATGTTTTAACTTTACAAATTGAATGTGTTACTAAAGCACAAAGCCAATATTGTTTTTTTAGTTAGAAATACACCTTTAGTTCACTAGCTATCATTAGCACAATAACTGGGAGTCTGAGATGAGCTTGTCTTAGCACAATCAAGGGACCTAATTTCCCTAACACCAGTTTGCAATGATTCTAGAAATCATTCCGTCAATTCATTCCGAATAATTTAACCTCTACTTGTCGTCATAAATTAGTTGGCTACACTCCTTTCATTCAATATTATCTAATGATAATGGAAAGCAGAATGTACCATAAGCCAATGTATCATAATTGTACCTGGAAGTGCTACTCATAAATGTGTCAGGGTTGGCGGGGATGCGACGGTTTAACACTGCGGAGTAGAAAGATGCTGATAAATGAGGAGTCAATGGTCTCTCACCTCAGAGACTACTATCGACGCTAAAGGCCCAGCCCTCATCGTTCGCTGGGAGGAGCAGGAAGGCAGACGCCTTGAGAGATGGGACAGGATAGAAAGCAGGTCAGGTTGTGCTGGAGTTATTCCACCAGACAGTGCTCACTCTGTCTCTGTCTGCCTTCCCAGCAGAGCAGGCCACTCTCATATGTTAGCCTGGAGCTGTTAGCTGTCGGCAGCAACCCTCCCGTCGTTTCTTCCTCTTTTTGACGTGTTGCTCTTCCAGCCACCCCCATCCCCCGTATCCATCTGAATGTTTAATCCCCTTCTTTATGGTTTGGAAGTAGCCTCTAAGCTGTGTTTTTATTTCCTTCATGTCCTGCTGTCAGAGAACCTGCAGCCATTTCACAGCAGGAGATTCTGTTGAGCTACTTTCACATTTCTGTTTTAGATGTATTGACTCATTATTACAAACAGATTCTATGTCTCCAAGGTTCTGCTTTTACAATTCTGATACCACATTAGCCAGCTGTTCCAAATGCCTGCCAAGGTGGCAACAATGAAGTTGTTAATTCTAATCCTGCTACCATGTAGATTTATTGCTAATGTTATGCATACAGGCTAAGGATGAAAAATAACTAGGTTAGGTTCACCATTTGATAGCAATGTTCCCGCTAAGCTGTTTAATTGAATGTAGGCCTGCATTGAACACCACAAAGGCTACCATAGGTTACATAATTTAAATCAAATGCTATGTCTGTATGGAAATGCTGTAGGATTTGCTCCATTGGTTTTGTTTTCTTCCCATATCTTTGTTTTGTCTTGGGCTTAAATTAGGCATAATAGCCTTAAAGGCTAATGTCGAAAACTGTAACTTGAACTAGGTACAGCCTCAGTGTTCGCTGGAATTGCGTGCCGGACACTGCACAGAATTCTCCCCATGTTTCCGCTCAGGTTTCCAGACGTGCACAGTAAAACTAAAAAGTGAGAGGGAACATTGTTTGACAGTATGTCTCTGTCTGAAACCTCCCAGCGCTCCAACTACCTGCATCGGGAGGTGCAGCAGATAGTTCAGCAGTACCCCAACGTCCGTGCCACGCCCTGGCGCATGGTGACCATCTGGGGTGGTGCCAGCCTGCTGAAGGCCTACCTGCGCAGCATGCAGGACCTGCTCTCCATGCTGGACTGGAAGTGGGACTTCTTCATTAACCTCAGTGCTACAGACTTCCCCTCCAGGTCAGTTAGCGCAGCACCACTCACCGAATGTTCATTTGCGTACCCGTGATGATGACTTGATCTCAAGTGAAACGCTCCACAGTATGGTCACATTTGTCATTTCTATATTCCTCCTTCCACCCAACTTCTTTGTGCATGTAGGTTCTTTTTTGTCTGTACTGGGGGCGCTTTTTGTCTGTACTGGGGGCGCTTTTTGTCTGTACTGGGGAGCTTTTCGGCTGTACTGGGGGCGCTTTTTGTCTGTACTGGGGGGGCGCTTTTCGGTCTCGCTCCACTGTGTTTGGTTTGATTATTATAGTGACCTGCTGGGACTTTTACTAGTATAGCTGCATGATAAAGGAAAGGCATGGATCCTGCTACATGAAAGTCCAGGCTGTTAGCCGCCTGTAATGGGCTGTTTTGGCCACTGATGTGTAGAGAGACTGTTAAATCGCCCTCTTTCTAGTCGATCAGTTCTGGGCTAGATTTCTGAGGTCCATCTGAGTTGCTTCCAGAGCAGTGGCCGATCCTCCGGAACCGTCCCAGGGTTTGAAAGAGAGTGGGAATGAACGGGAATGCTTGAATGCACATAGTCTGAAATCCTGCCGACAGCAGCTAATTCCTCCCTGGTGGAAGTCATCATGTTTCCCTCATTCCCTGCTCCCCACCTACGCCACAATCCAGTCAGCGTTTTATTTCAAACCTTAATCCTCTTTTTTTCTTCCCTTCTTTCTCCATCTTCTGGGCCTATCGCCTTCCAACAGAACCAACGATGAGCTTGTGGCTTTTCTGTCGCAGCACAGGGACAAGAACTTCCTCAAGTCACATGGGCGGGAAAATGCAAGGTAGGGCGCTTTGTTTTACAAAACCTTTGATTTACAAAACCTAAAAAAAGACTGTCAACCCAAAAAGCACAGGCACACCTCACATCTCATGGGTTTTTTTCCTTTGCTGCTTCTCATCAAGTGTAGCTCCACTCCATATAGATTAATGGTTGTTAATCCCCCCCCCAGGTTCATAAAGAAGCAGGGTCTAGACCGGCTCTTCCATGAGTGTGACAACCACATGTGGCGGCTGGGAGAGCGGACCATCCCCGAGGGCCTGGAGGTGTCTGGGGGCTCCGATTGGTTTGCCCTCACCAGGCGCTTCGTGGAGTACGTCATCAACTCCCAGGATGAGCTGGTGGCCGGCCTGAAACAGTTCTACACCTACGCCCTGCTCCCTGCTGAGGTAAACGACTGGGACCTTGGTGAAATGTGGTGTGTGGTAAAGATGACATTGTTCAGTCTCAGTTTCCCAGGACACGGAGGTGCTGGACTAAACGGAGACTAGCTGCCAGTCATAGTGGATTGGTTGATGTATTCTTAAGTCCAAAGCATTGATTATTCTCTGCACTGAAGTCTCAGTTCGAATGCTCTATGATGCCCCAGCAGTGAAGTTGCTGAACCCTGCCATAGGGATCTGGCTTTGATACGGTTCCAAAATGCACACTGCAATGTCACACCCCTGTTTGACCTCAAGTCATTCAATTGGATATGTGGGTACCTCTCCACACACTGAGCAGATTTTGCTTAAGGTACTCCTGGGTCGACCTGGTAGATTTTCCTTAAAACACTGCTCCTCAGGGACTGAAAGACTGATCTGTACAAAACCTGATATGGCATCTATAGGCAAAGGTAGCGCTAAGATTTTTACTTTTAATTAGAATGGCTGTTACTGACGAAAATACATTAACGTGGACATTACGGAGTCTAGCTTTTGTTTTGTAACAATATGAACGCTTGAAAAATAACATTGATATCAACCACAAACCAGTGCTGTAATTGGCACATGCTCTGTTGTAGTCCAGTCAGCACCACCACGATTATTATCACTGTAACTCCCACACTACTGCTGACCTCCATCCCTCCTCCCGTTGCAGTCCTTCTTCCACACGGTGCTGGGGAACAGTCACATGTGTGACACCCTGGTGGACAACAACCTGCGCGTCACCAACTGGAACCGCAAGCTGGGCTGTAAGTGCCAGTACAAACACATCGTGGACTGGTGCGGCTGCTCCCCCAACGACTTCAAACCCCAGGACCTCGTCCGCATTCAGGTGGGCCAGCAGGGGGCACTGTTGCGCCCGTCGTGTGCCTGTGTTGCACGCGTCCTCAACTGTTTGTGATGTAACGGCCTGCAGGTCCAGTACTTACAGTGTCATGTTCACCCTGAACCCCCGCAGCAGCTGACCCGGCCCACGTTCTTCGCCCGTAAGTTTGAGTCTATGGTGAACCAGGAGGCGATCGACATCCTGGACACTCACCTGTACGGCCAGTATGCTCCAGGGACGGTGGCCCTCAAGGCCTACTGGGAGAGTCTGTTTGAGCGGGCGGACGGGGTGGGCTCCCTCAGCGACGTGGCCCTCACCGCCTACTCGTCCTTCTTCCGCCTGGGACTCCGGAGCCTGGAGAGTAGCCAGACCAGCACGGAGACCTGCAGGTGAGCCCCTCGTTTCTCGAAATAAGTCTGCATTTCAGAATTGATTGCTTATTGAGGCTCTAAAGATTGATTCTTTCAAAAGAACTTGTTTGTCAGCTTTCCTTACCTCGTATTGTCAGCTTTCCTTACCTCGTATTGTCAGCTTTCCTTACCTCGTATTGTCAGCTTTCCTTACCTCGTATTGTCAGCTATCCTTACCTCGTATTGTCAGCTTTCCTTACCTCGTATTGTCAGCTATCCTTACCTCGTATTGTCAGCTTTCCTTACCTCGTATTGTCAGCTTTCCTTACCTCGTATTGTCAGCTTTCCTGCCTCATATTGTCATCTTTCCTGCCTCATACTGTCTGTTGAAGTCCTCGTTTCTCCTGTTGCACAGCTATGAGCCCATTGGCTACCCGGTGTCGGTGCACCTGTATTTTTACGACGAGCGTTTCCAGGGCTACCTGGTCCTTCAGGAGGTACAGAACGTCGTGTCCAGAGCCAGGGAAACCGTGGAGGCGTGGGCCGTGCCTCAGGCCACTCTGCAACTTGACAGCAACATCAGGGAATTTGAGAGGCTCAAGAACCTGGAGGTGAGTGAGCCCCAAGAACACTGAGGGACTTGAGGACAGGTGTCCAGGGGCCCCGCTTTCTGCTGTTGACATTATGCCTCCTGATTTGGAGCAACTGTTGTCAGAAATCAGTCTGCAGGTCAATATCCCTGCCACGCCACTATCAATCAGCTGACACGGGAGTCGACCGTGGTCTTACTGCTGGCGTCACTGCAACAGCAGACCGCTGGCTCAGCTCATCAAATATCATACTGTTAGCTATCAGCTACATACATACAATAGCTAGCTCCCTTTGGTGGAGGATATTTAACTCTGGATATGCTGCACCGGTTAAAGGTGCACACCATTCACACGATTACCCCACTGAAATCTACTCCAAAAACGCACAGAAGGTGACCTCATTTTGTCTCAGACATATCACCACCGATCACAGTATCAGTAGCAACACAGAAACACAAACCACATCACTAGGGATCACATTTATAACATCCATGATAACAAATAGTTGTCAACGAATTTTGATTAGTTGGAGCTACGTGCGCAGCTAAGAAAACAAAAAAGGAGACTGGGGTGCTCAGTATCATCTAAAGTTACTAAAGTTACTAATCTAAAACAAGTGCCTGCTGTTCATATAACTCCTTGGTTATTTGGCATCATGCCACAAGTTTCATGTTGATGTGAAAAATCTTCTCAAATGTGTCTTTGAGTAGTTTCCACTATGTATTCAAGCAGCCAGACAGCAGTCTAATTTGGCAACAAAAAAAAAAGCACAAGAGCAATGGGTGTGTGTATAGCCACGGAAATACGCCTGCACTCTGGTTCAGAATAGATAGAGGGTCTTAGCAAATCCCTAATCAGCGTGGCACCTTCATCATTCATATTCTGGTGAAATTAGTTTTGCACTATCAAATCCCATACTTTCCAAGTTGCATGATAATTTGCTGTGCAATTCTAACAAAATGTACTGTGGAAAAAGTTGTTTTACCAGCAGAGTTGTATGTAGATTTGTCTTGCTGATTATGTCTTATTGAATATTCGATTGTACTCACCCTAAGAAGTTGTTTTGCTTTATAAAAGTATTTTTTTCCAGAAACAGACTTCTAATATCATTTCAAGGACAGTATTCTTGTCACTTTCTCAAGTCACATTGTAGACATGATGTCTTGTAGCGGACAAAGACCATTTTGATCTATCCACTGTAAAATTCGAAACGGTCACAACCATTCACTTTTGAGATAAGGGTGAAATCCAAAGCTGTGATATAATCGGTTGTCATTGCACAGTTATACAAATAAATATGCTGAAAGGACAACTTAAACTGTGACTGTATGGCCAATTCAGGAACTCCCAACCACATCAAAGGCATGTTGTCCCTGTCTAATCTAATAGGGGGTGATGCTCTGCCTGTCCTATGGCTCAGAACACGCACACATGCGCCTGTGCATGCACGTGGCCACTCAGCTTAGAGACGGATGTCACCGATCCATACCCGAGTGGCCCAGTCCCTGAGGTCCGTTAGTAACACATTTTCATTTGGCATGAAAAACGAATGTGTTCCTGCCATAAATGTGTTCCACTGATCAAACTGAATTATGCTGATGTGGATCATATTGGCATTGCACTTAGTCATTTAAAATTCATATCGTTAAAGCCCAGCCGGCCAATGGCATAGTGGATGACATACCTGGCCACGTGCCTTTGTGTAAATTGTTGTCGTTTACGTCGTTACTTAGCAACACAGTACTACTTTTACTACGTTGCCTGTTATTACAAGCTGGCGAGGCAATTTATGAACTAGACCTCCAATGTAAAAAATAAATAAATAAAATAGCACGGTCTTTATTTAGTGTCCGTGGGTGGGTGTGCAGTCAGGATTGTTGTTGCAGATAAGATAGTGGTGTTTTGCAGTTGCTGTTTGTCAGCCAATATTGTGGACACCCTTTGTCTAGTTTGAAGGTACAATAATGATGTTAATAATTCATGTACCCCAGTCTAGACGTTAGATTTAAAGCAGCCCTATGATAAGGGACATAGCAGTAGGACAAAAAAGGATGTTGTCGATGCGATTAACTTCTACTCCTTTCCTCCCAGGTGGGCACGGAGTGGGACCCCAAAGAGAGGATCTTCCGGAACTTCGGCGGGGTCATCGGCCCGCTGGACGAGCCGGTGGCCGTGCAGAAGTGGGTGCGGGGACCCAACCTCACCGCCACCATCGTGTGGATCGACCCGGCCCTGACGGTGGCGGCGTCGTACGACATCAGCGTGGACGTGGACGCCGAGTACACGCAGTACAAGCCGCCTCTGCAGCGGCCTCTCCGCCCCGGCGCCTGGACGGTCAGGGTGCTGAGGCATTGGGAGCGCGTAGCCGAGGCTCGCTTCCTCGTCATGCCCCTGGCCTTTAAAGGTCGAGAGCCGCTTCGCAGCGGTAAGACTTTTAATGTGGTCAACTTCTATTGTACAGATAGTTACGCTGTATCATTGTAACTCATTGTAAGACTTATATTTCTATATCTAATGAGGTCGTTCACCAACTCGTCTCCTCTTCTGTGTTCATCTGTCCTTCTGCCGTCTGCCTCGTCCAGAGGAGGACAGCTGGCTGCATGCAGGGCCCCCGGGCAACCTGTACCTAGAGCAGGGCTTCCAGCAGCTGAGCTCCGTTCTGAAGTTGCCACCCCAGGAGCCGGCTCTGCAGCAGGCCCAGAGGAGGGCCCAGCTGGTGGGCAAGCCCCTGGAGGCCTGGGTGGACAGCACCGTGGGGGCCTTCTGGGTGACCGGGGACTTGTGCTCCACCCAGGCCTCGCCAGGCCCCTGCTCTGCCCTGGGCCCCTGCGCCTCGTCCACCTGGAGCTCCCTTTCCCCAGACCCCAAATCAGAACTGGGTCCTGTCAAAGGTGACGGCCGGATCAGGTAGCCCCCTGGAATGGAGCCATGCCGGACTACCCTGGAGGAGGAGTGGGGAGGCCCCGGTGACTGGGATCTGGTCCCCAAGGCTGACCCATACCTGGACAAGTCTACTCCCTACACTGAAAGGACATCTCTCAGTTCAGAGCCAACATGGCCTTTTCAGACAAAGATGAGTGCTGAAAATTTGCACATGAAGACTTCAAGATAACGTTGTATTTGTGTTGTTCAAACATTGTCGCACCGTTACATGGACAATGTTTGTCATTCGTCTGCACGTTGGTCTTCTGTCAGGTAGGACTTTGGAAAGAAAGAGCTCCTCTCGCACGTTTTGAACTCTGTTCAGTGCACAGTTTTCTTCTGCTTTAATGAATTTAAAGCAGTGGCCAACATTGTGACAGTGGCTCAGTTGTGTGTTTTATTGTTTTCAGAGGGCAGCAGGCCCTCTGAACTAGTATTCTTATGCTTATTTTGAAGCATTGTAATCAGAACTTCAGCAGCAAATTGATGATGTGCACTTTACTGTATGACTGTAAGGTTGCACAGGAACAAGAGTAGGCCTAATCGAAGAATGAGAAGCTTAAGAGCTGGCTATGGAAGTCTTCATTGTGGGACGGACCTTTTCTCTTCACTACCATGTCTTTGTATCGAAGTGCTTCTAGAACATTGCAGCGTCACTATCGCAGACACATTTGCATATTTAAACAAGCTAGCTGACCTGGAGGCGGAATAATATTTGAGTCTCGACTTACCAGCTGGGACATATTTAATCAGAGTTCAAGTTAGGAGAGTCGTCTTCTCTCGTTAATGCTTTGTTTACTGTGACATTTGTCTGTTTTATTTGTTCGTTTGCGTCGATCAGATATGTCTTTTTTTTATGTTTGTCCATGATCACTGCTAAAAAGCCACCGGGGTGGTGTGTCAGAGGAAGAGGAAGTGCCTAACTGATGTGGTTGATATTCTCCAGTTATTGGCCTGGCTCCAGGGTGACATCTTCGTAGGGCACTACGCCCCGCCCTGTTAGGTCTAGTCAGAGTTATGCCTCCCTGTATAGGCCTGTCTTTAGTTTACATGCAGTGCTGTCTGTCATGTCCATGACACGGTGAACAACCCTTTGTCATCTACTTAACCACTCAAGGGTTTATACAGAAGCATTACTGTAACACTGAAACGCGCCCAAGAGTGATCATCAACGTGACCGTTTTGGACGGCCAGGTCAAGATATCGATGCTGCCTTCACTTTGTTAATATACCTTGTTTTTAATGTGAGAATAGCTTGAAGATGTGATATTATCGCTTGTTTAGACCATTATGAAACCCTACCCGATGTCTACATTTTTATTTTGAAATCGTTTCCAACAGGCTGAAACCCCTAGCCACTTTCCTTTTGATTATTATCTAGTCCACCAATATGAGTTTACAAGTGACCTTGTTTCTCACAATTGCTTCAGTGAAGCCTCCGTTTCATAAAAGGAAAAGCAGAGCACTGTTTAGTTTAAATAGTATAGTCTATTCATATTTTTGTATTTTAGTCTTTGAGAAATAATATTTTCCATCCATTCAACAGCAACCACTTCCACACTTAAGAACCACTTTCTGTATCACTCTTTTGTCATTAAGTGTCACTTAAAACAGATCCCCGCCCTCTGTTGATCATGATCTCTGCTGATGCACCCCTCAGCCCACTCATGACTCACGCATGATGACGGCTGTGTTCCCCTGCTCAGACGTTGCATGCATCAACCAATGGTTATGTTCAGTGGCACTGACTGGCAAATTGCTATGACTCCGATGTGGTTATTTATTCAGGAAAATACTCATCCAGGCATTGTAAGATCTGTTAAGCATCAGTGATGGCTGGGCAGAGGAACTTGCCTGATGACATCTGGCACTGGCTCCATCCCTGGGGCACCACAGTGCTGGACTGGAAAGGAGAGTGCTAGCCAATCACAGAAGCCTCTGGTATAACAGTCATAACATGTTGACTAGTGGCACAGTGGAAAAATAAATCATTTATCAAATCTGGTCCTGTCCAGCTTTTTGTGTGTAATTTCTTTTACTTTTTATAACATTGCTTTTGCTAGTGAGTAATGTCAGGGGTTTATGGCATTAACATAGTGATTATTGAGATTTTCCATTCACAGTTAAAGGGTAACCTTATAAGATGAGTAGAGATTTTTCAGCTAAGCTACTTTACCATGCTTTGCACTACCGTACTACCTCTGATCAGCTAACCTGCATTATTATATGATATTACTACTGAAATATCTCTTATTTGATTCAGATAGAGAAGTACCTACCATCTGACCATCTTTTCTCTTTACAAAATTCTCATTGAGACAAATGTCATGACATGCATCAGTTTCAGGTGGACAGCAACCTGTCTTGAATAAGGCACGATCATTTATTAAACTTCAAGTTGATTTTCATTACAGAAAGAATCTCAAAACGCTTAAAATAAAAGGAAACATCTATGATTCTATGATATGGCATTCTCTGTCAGAGTTAAAGGTTTTCAGTTCAGTTGTGCCTCCAGCAAATAGAACGACAGTCAAAAGGTGGACCACATGACTTAAAGGAATAGTTTGACCTCGATTAATATTTGGGAGAAATTCCACTTACCCTGAGTTGTTTTTGAAGGCCCATGGAGTTATTCACATCTGTCCCAGCCTGGATTTAGCAATATTAACGTTGTCCAAATTCATGAATTGAAACTGCATCCAAGCCACAAAGGCTGCATTGCAAGTGGAAATGCTTTTATTTTCTTAAAACTCAAAAAAACAAAAAACTCAAATTCAGTAATCTGTTGCGCTAGTATTTTTTTTTACTGCCTACTGACGAAAGTCAGGGGAATTTGGTGACCAAATTGGCACTATGCAAACTATTTTCTGTAGCAACCACACAGCCCGTTATTCTGCAATCATGTTATTGGTAGCTAGCCAATGCTAATTGGTTCTCGGTGATTGTTCACGAAGTTCCGTTGACACTTCCACATCCAGATTGATACCATTTGTGACCAAAACTGACTGGTAAAAACATGTAAAAAAAATCAGTTTGGTCGAAAATTTGGGTTACATATCAAACATAAAAACATTATTACGAGGAATAAAAATGTTCTTTGATCTCAACAACAACACCAGTCTTACTGTCACGTATTTTGCAGGATGTTTCCGCTTGCAATGCAGCTTTTGTGGCTTGGGACGCACTTTTTCAATAAATTTGGACAATGAGTCCATGGGCTTTACTTAGGGTAAGCGACATTTCCTAGTTGCTTTAGAAGCAAGCAGTCAAGTTCACTCCGTTGAAGTTGTCTTACCCGGACCTTGCAATCCCTGCCCGTCTGACTGACGTCTCTAGAACTGTTGACTGGTGTTGTGGAATGAATTTTGATTTTGAGCTTTCCATTCAGAATTATGGCATGCAGCTCAATAGCCTACTCTGCGAAAACCTATTGAGCGATGACAACACTTCACCGTGCAATGTAGTTAATGTAGTCCTCCACATAAGTTCAAGAGACCATAGAAACAACAAATAGGCTGGTGTATGTACATATAACATACGCTAGCTAACCTGGTAGAATGGTCTCCCTTTGCATTCACTTCGGCATTCTAGCTAATGACAGGGTAACATACCGGTGAAGTGATTACCACAGGTTTGTGGACCCTACTTTTTTGGCATGATAGGCTACTGTAGCACCTGTTCGAAAATTTGTGATTAATTGCTGTCAGCTATTTCCTTTGTTTCCCCCGAACAGCCTCGACAAGTTTGACGACGTTTCACCAGTGTGTTGTCTACCAGAGTTCGTTATAAAAATCTCTGTTTATACTGTTCCCGCATTTACAATGGGCAGTTTTACTTAAGGAGCTGTCTAAAATGAAGAATCTAGGTTCATGCTTCGAGAAGCCTACCATCACCCAGACCTGGATCACTCCGAGGTGCTCCACGACCAACCTCACTGAAATATCACTGGTTAATTATACGCTAACGGATTGCGTAAGAAACTGGTTGCCATATCGTCTGAGGCACTAGTGAGATAGACAGACCTATGCACTACATTGCCTACACTACCATCGGTAACACTCCACGATTTAACAAGCTCTGTACCTGGACTTCGCCTCTGTTTTTTAAGTCCCCCTTTGGAATTATCTTTTTGGAGAAAGATTCCTTGTCGGGTACTGACAGAACTACTCACCTCCACAGTGGTGTAAAAATAATTAGAAGTAATAATTGTCATTTTGGGGGTAAAACTTATTTTTTTACTTTATAGCTTCCTTGCAAAAAATGGCGCAGTTACAGTGTGCCTCTATGGTGCTGTTTGGTTTTCTTGAGAAGGAATTTAATGATTCTTTAATTTTGATACGTACCGTCGGAAAGTATTCAGAGCATTTCACTTTCTCCACATTTTGTTGTATTATAGACTTAATTCATAATTAATTAAATATGCTTTTGCCATCAATCTACGCACAACAACCCCATAAAATGCGGCCGGAAAGTTGCTCTCCAAGGTGCTGATCACAATGCACATCCGCCACGTCACGGTACACAGTAGACGTGGTTTCATAAATAGTATAGTACAACTTAATGTTCACTTCCAGTTGCTTTAAAATTTTATTCTATTTTGCGGAAACGACCCCAAACGACCCCCAAACGACCCCCCCCCCCCCGGTACTATAATTCTTGTCAG
>JACXGI010003506.1:32535-61985 GCA_016801175.1 Esox masquinongy | reverse complement strand
TTGAGTTAATTAGCTGATTAGAGTGTGGCACCAGGTGTCTTCAATATTGAACCTATTCACAATATTCTAATTTTCTGAGATACTGAATTTGGGGTTTTCATTAGTTGTCAGTTATAATCATCAAAATTAAAAGAAATAAACACTTGAAATATATCAGTCTGTGTGGAATGAATGTATACATTATACAAGTTTCACTTTTGAATGGAATTACTGAAATAAATCAACTTTTTGATGATATTCTAATTTTATGACCAGCACCTGTACATAATTTGCCGTCTTGGTCCAGATAAAACAGTCCTATTTGCGATAAGTAAATACATTTTTCAATCTGAATTTGAATGGGTTTCACCAGGATATCTTCAGTAGAAAATCTCTATTTCAAAAATGTTTTGTTCGATATCACCATGTAATATCGCTTCCAAAAATGTATCGTGTATAGTTGTTAGCTAGCCAGCTAGCAGTATCCAGTCAGTCTACCGCTATATTGTTCAGAAAACCTGCAGAGGGGAGACTGGTCCAAAGCAGGAAGTGTGTTCTCCGCAGTATTGTAGTCTTTTAGAAAGTAGAAACATTTACATTTATTTACCTTGTACATTTTTTTACCTGCTGTTAGGAACATCAATGAAAGGCCATATTAAGGGAAACCGCGACTGCACACAAATTGACTTGTAGTACAATTGGTATTACATGGAGGCTAAATTATACAAAACATGATTACATCATTTTTCAGATCTCACTTGCTCTTCAATCCACGCTGTGATGTACTAGCATCTGTTATTTGGCACTCAAAAATATTCTGAAGAAGCAAAGGTGAACAGAGAGAGAGACTCAAAGACAGACACAGAACAGAGAAAAAGACCAAACAAGGTAGAACAAGTTTGTAAGAAAGAAAGATTGTAAGTAAGAGAGAAAGACAGTATGAGTGGAGATATTATAGAAACACATTTTGCGATGTTTTTAAAAATCTTTAACATTCAGAGACGTACATCCAAAAATAAATCCAATCATCCACAAAGACTGACACTGAAAGTGTGTCCTTCCTATATTGACTGAACCCTGTGTGCTTGTGTATTTTCACATGTGTATGTGCATGCATGTGTAGGCAATTTAAAAAAAAATGTAAAAAATGTTCTTCAAAATTTCCTTGCAGTCTGGATAAGTGCGAGTGGAGATTGTCTGCCAGACATTATCCCTTCTGGCAAGATGAGATTAGTCTGAAAGTGTGCGAGTGTGCTTGTGTATTCCTCCACTTGTGTGTGTCTTAGTGTGTGTATATATGTGTGTGTGTGTGTGTGTGCCCTTGTTGCTCCTCTGTGTACTGAGGCTTAACAGTCTCCATGTGAAAAGGCTATCAGAAGCCCAGAGAGGGTGACCTTCCTAATCAGCCAAGCACAACCCTTCTCTCTGACCACTGTGCCCAGAGCCCATGCCCATCTAGAGGCCACCCTCTGGGGGCTGCTGGTACCAGAGTGCCAGCCCCATGGAAGTGGATGGACTCACCTTGGCCTTTAAAGAAGGACGGCTAAAGAGCAACTGTCACTCAGGAGGGAGAGGTGATAGTGACAGAGAGTGGGTGAGAGAGAGGGAGAGAGAGGATTGTTGTTTTGAAAGGACATGACTTTCTCATTTGTATTTTCTAACTTCCTTTCTAACTTTGTTCAGCTTTTTGGCAGTGGTTCAGTTCTATTCCCTTCTCCCCACAATTGTCACTACTTCTGTTACAGATAGACTGGAAAGAATCCCTGTCTTGTCTATTTTTAAACCAATCCTTTGATTGTAAATTCATGAGGATTCAAGTCTACGGCTGCTTCTTAATAGTCTTCAATGGCTCCTCTCATCTCATTCTTCTCTACTCTGCTCCTCATTGGATGACACCGTTGGAGGAGAGAAGTAACAAGGCAGAAAGATATTTGGATATCAACACTCACCGTGTTTTCAGATCTGTACAAAACAATGAAAGGACCCGGGAGGAGGCCAAATGGGTCAATGTAGGGTGAGTTTAGCCAATAAGGAACGGTTAGCTACATAGCTTAGTGGGCCGAGGAGACACTACCCATGCTGTTACCTAGGCTGAATTCACCGGCCCACACCCTGGAGAGCCCAGCCCATCCAGATAGAGCAGCAATTTTTACATTATTATAAAACCCTAACAATTTGTTACTGCCAGAGCATATGTCCAAAGTGGAGATGGATGGAAGTGAGGAGCAGTTTGAGCACAAAGCGAGTTTCCACAATGTTAAAGTGGCAGCTATCTGCCCTGCTACAATTTCGCTGTGGTACTTCTCAGCCCTGAGATTTATGCATGCATTTTCCTTGTCCTTCATCACCTTTCTTTAGATTTAGTCACTGCTGTTGAAATGTTAATGGCTTCTTGTTAGATAGCCTTATTGAATAAGAAATCGTAGCCTCCATAATCACGAAAGTAGAACAGGGTATTTGTTAAATTATGTTTTGGAGCAAAATGTGAAGGCAGTTATTTTCCTGTGAGAATATGGGATGTTTTTTTTGAGGACTGGGAAACGGGACATTGAGTGCTTGGAGCAGTGTGCAAAAACTGCTCTGTGAGCAATAAGTGATGTTTTCAATTGCTAAGCTCTACTTACATACTCTGGACACTGCTCTCAACTGACAGTTTTTTTTTTTTTTATCAAGTATTCACAGGCAAACAATGCAATGCAGTATGACTCCTACGTGAAGGCTCAGCTTATGCAGGGTACATGGAGCAATAATAGTGAATGTTCTTCACAATTTTGGCAATGTAAATAGATCCTAATGACAAATATGTTCCTTGTGAAAAGGTGGACCAATTTATCAATTTGCAAGACTCTAGGGCACTTAACCACTTTACAGGCTTGTTACAGCCCCACCTTGAGTTGTTTTGGCATGGCATTGCATGAGAAGGTGTGGCCCATGGGCTTTTACTATGATGCACGTTTTGGCCCTTTTTGGGACACTTTATCTCAAGAGAATATTCAAAAAGTACAGAAAAAACACTGGAGGTAGTAATAATAACCGGTAACAAATACAATAGGGTACAATAGCTTTACTGCTACAATCCAAATTAAAAATAAAAAGTTAGTTTTTCAGACATCTAAATTGCCTTTTAGGCACTATTATGTTTGTCTAAGGGTCATTCTGAATGGCATTCAAATGGCAAACAAGCAGTTTTACACAGTTCTGAATAAGCCTACAGTATCTTCAGGACTAGCTTGTCTTGACAGCTTATTTGATAACTGTTTATAAACAAAGAGAACAATGAAACACCAAGAATTGAATCATGTGAAACCCCTTTGTGAACTATAAGAAATTCAAAACTGTGAAAATAGCTGAGGTAATTTGGAAAACCTCATCTTTGGTGAGGCCCAATGAAAACTATTTTGAAAGGTCTACAAGCAGAGCAACACAACTCAACTTCCCATCAAAGGCTTTGACAGTATAATTCCACCAATGTAGTTGCTGTAATATTACAATGCCCAGGTCTAAAACCAGACAGATATCTGTTCTGTATATATACAATTTTAAGCTAAAAAGACTCCAGACTTTGACAATTTAGAAATAGAACAGTAGATGTCAGGGTCACTACAATCGCCATCCTTATGCCGTGCTACCATATGGGTGGATTTCCCAACTTTAGGGATCATCCCAAGTATTATTGTTTAGTTAAAAATATGTGTTAAAACTTCAGAAATAAAGGGTGCAGTGCCAACCAACAGGCCTGGATGAAATGGCTCAGCCCTAATGGTTTTCTTACTGTCTATAGCTAGTGAAGAATCAAGGTAATTTTTTTCTGCAAACTGTACGACTACTCGCTTTTCATTAATTCCTCTATCATTAATTTCTCTTTCATTTGGGTTAGGCGTGACAGTTTTGTAAAAAACTTAGACAAAACAAAGTGTCAGTTAAAAACATATACTGTACACTTTCATTTATGTATCAGTAATAAGCACGGACTCCATAATCATCTATTGTGGTAGTGAGATTGAGGCACTGTTCTTCAGGTTCTTCCCTGTTTTTTAAGAATTTGGCCAGGTTTCCAAGACAGTTAGATAGTGTGATTACATTAAATTCCTATTATGCTTTTCTAATAAGTTGCATGCGAATGTTCCTCAGTTCCTTCCAAGTCTGCCAGTCCAAACATTAAGTTGTTTTTCTAGTCTTAAGCCATGCCTCATTTCTTTTCAAAATAGCATTAAATAATAACATTAAATACATTAAATAACATTAGATATTTCTAGCATAAGATAATTTAACCAGATGCTCGTACACGTGTCTGTTAAACCAAAGCGTTAGAATTGCTGCTGTGTAGCTCCTTAGTAGCTCTGCTCCCCTCCATCTCCCTAGGTGAGGCCCACGACCAGGACATCCAGGTGGTGGAGCTACCCATTGTGGACAGCCTACACCCCCGTCCTCCCTACCTCCCCCTGTCCATCCCTGAAGACTTAGCCCAGCGCCTCCACCGTCTCCACGGTGACCCGTCTGTCTGGTGGGTGTCACAGTTTGTCAAGTACCTGGTCCGTCCTCAGGCCTGGCTGGAGAAGGAGATCCAGGACACCACAGTCAAGCTGGGCTTCAGGCACCCTATCATAGGGTAGGTGGATGCATGCACGGACACACATACACACACCAAGTGACCAGTCGTCCCTGTTTTCAGGGGAATCGTCCCTGTTTTTTTGCTTTGTTTTTCTCTGTCCCCTGCTATCACTGTCCCCTTCAGTTAAATAGATAATGATATTTCAATTCAATGATCCCTCAATTGAATCAGAATTTATTGTAATATTTAGCCTGTTTTAACAGTAATGCTCTGTAACCCGTGCATATACAACCGTTCTTCAGCCAGTGTTGTAGCTGATTTTGCTATGAAACTTGTGGTTATGAAATTTCCATGTAAGCTAAGGAGGATGTGGGAGGAAAATCAATTTCTGTATAAGAACTAATAGCACTATTTGGAAGAGCAGCAGTGGAAATTTTCTCAACCCATTGATTTTACATTTTCTTTTAATTTCTATGTTCAAGTTTTGTATAACTCTACATCTGCCTCATACTCCTCTCTATTGCTGTCTCCCTGTGTTAAACTCACTAAATGCTTCTACATCATACTCTTTCTCTCTTTCTCTTCCTCCTACCTCTTTCAGTGTTTCTCTGCTACAGAGTCTTTCCGTCTTGACTGGTTTCTTTCTCTGTTCTCTGTCCGTCTTTGTGTGTCTGTGTCTCTGTTCACCTTCACTTGTATTCATTCATGTTTATCAGCTGGCCTCGCTGTACTCTTCCTCCTAGACTTTGTTCTTTTTTTATAAGTGGATTCATTTTGTGCACTTTGAAGATTATTATTGTATAATGGAAAGTGCTTTACAAATGTAATGCTTTATTATTATTACTACTAATACTTTCCTCTTACTTGTTACCTTCTCTCAGTGCTCTTTGATTCTCCTCCATTGTGACTATGAATCATCCTATCTTTATTCCCAGGCTTTCTGTCACGTGTTTTCTTACGTTTTGTCTTATGTATTTTTTACTTCCCTCAGCTCACTCCCCGAATCGCTTTCCCTGTTTTCCACCATTCTTCCCTTCTTTATTTCCATCTCCATGGCTTTATATTTGCCTATCTTCTCTCCTCACTCGTTCCCTCTATTCTCCCTCATCTGTCACTTGGGAGCCTATTGAAATGAACTGTTCCACAGAAAGTTTTGTTTCCTCTGCTTCTTTTTTCTTCCTGCTCCACGTGGTATTACATAGTGCCTGAGTACTTTTCACAGCACCGAAGGCAGAAAGCGGGAATGAAGGTGGAGTGGAGAGGAGGGGTAAAGAATAGAGGTGGAGAGAGAGGATAAGAGGGAAAGGAGTGGGTGGGCTTCTGGTTTAGGAAGATGAAGATACGGAGTGGGCTATGGTGGAGGAAGGTTGATAATAAGGAGGCAGAGAGAAAAAGATGGGCTAGAGGAAGAGAAGGAGGGAGGATTCAGAGAGGGAGAGAGGGGTGGAGGGAATGAGAGGTATCTCTGAGGACTCAAGACAGCGTGGGAGCCAGCCTTTGGCACCTGTCTCTCTATATTTCCCTGCTCCTGTGAAGAGCAAAGCTGCAGCAGAAGAGCGTCTCCCCACCATAGACCTGCAGCACACCAGACTAAAAGCATTTGTCAGCACATCCACAGTCTCAGCCACATCTACAGTCCCAGCTACATCTATAGTCCCAGCCACATCCACAGTCCCATCCACATCTATAGTCCCAGCCACATCCACAGTCCCAGCCACATCTATAGACCCAGCCACATCCACTGTCCCAGCTACAGCCACATCAATAGTCCCAGCCACACCCACAATCCCAGCCACATCCACAGTCCCGGCAACATCCACTGTTTTAGCCAAATTCATAATCCCAGTATATCCATATTCCCAGCCACACCCACAATCCCAGCCACATCCATTGTTTTAACCAAATCCACAGTCCCAGCCACATCCACTGTCTTAGCCAAATCCACAGTCCCAGCCACATCCACATCCCAGCCACATCCACTGTCTTAGCCACAGCTCGGCCTCTCAGCCTGAGAGGAGGGAGGGATGGGGAATTGATTTCTTGAAAGACCACCCCGGTACGATGGCTTTATCCATCAAGGAATGGGTTAGAGAGTTAGAGAGACTTAGGAGGAACAAAGATGTTTCCTTTCAGCCTTGCACCTGTTGAGAATCCCTCTCGACACCCCCCTCAAATCCCCTTTTCCCTCTATTTTCTCTGATTCATGAGTGTGTTCAGATAAATAAAGATGTTTGTTGCTCCAGTGATCATCCTGAGAACTGGGCTGACTGATCTTAGGCCAGTTCTGTTAATTAGGCGCACAGTGTATATTCTATCTTCCCCTCGTTCTCTCATTCCCTTTCTCCCTCACACTCTTACTCACACACACATCCAAACACAATCTCTCTCCCTTTCTCTCTTTCTTTTGGTTCCTCACGCTCTCTTCCATGCGTGTTCACACAGTCTCTCCCTATCTTATTCCCTTTGGTACTTTTTTTACATTTCAGTTGTTTAGCAGCTTCTTTTATGCAAAGTGACTTACAGTTAGTGCATTCACCTTAAGATAGCTCAGTGGGATAACCACACAACCCATTAATAGGAAGTACATTTTACTCAATTAAGTAGCTATCAGCAAAGTCATTGCTGGAAGGAACGTAAAGGCACAGTAAGTACAACCATTCGCTCACAAAAGGAAATGCTTGAACTGTTAGTTCGCTATTTATTTACATATTTTAAAGGTTGTTTTCAGAGGCTTTCTGAAAGTTGACAGGGTCTTTTAGGGCTGAACAGGAGCTGAGGAGGGACAGCCAAAAGCGGGTAGGGATATAGGTTTGGAGCGCTAGGCTGAAGGTTTATATCATCATATCGCTGCTCCATGGACAAGCACCTTGGCTTTGTAGCAGATGTGTGTGGATGAGTGATTTAACATGCAGTTGTGCTCAAAAGTTACCTTGGAGAATTAGTAATAAACGTACCATTTGTAAAGAAAACATGAGTGAGCAGGAAAAACATGTCTTTTATTTCTTATGGCATTCACATTCAACTGTAGGTTATAACAGAATGGCACAATCATAAAACAAAACAAGGCAACAAAGAAAAAAATGAACTGACCCCTGTTCAAAAGTCTGCATAACCTTAGTTCTTAATACTGTATATTGCCCCCTTTAGCATCAATGACAGCGTGCAGTCTTTTGTAATATTTGTCTATGAGGCCCCAAATTCTTGCTGGTGGTATAGCTGCCCATTCGACTTGGCAAAATGCCTCCTGGTCATAGAAAGTCTTTGGTCGTCTTGCATGAACCGCACGTTTGAGATCTCCTCAGAGTGGCTCGATGATATTAAAGTCAGGAGAATGTGATGGCCACTCCAGAACCTTCAACTTTTTCTGCTGTAACCACTGGAGGGTCAACTTGGCCTTGTGCTTAGGGTCATTGTCGTGCTGGAAAGTCCAAGAGCATCCCATGCACAGCTTTCGTGCAGAAAAATGCAAATTGTCTGCCAGTATTTTCTGATAACATGCTGCATTCCTTTTGCCATCAATTTTCACAAGATTCCCCGTGCCTTTAGAGCTCACACACCCAAAAACATCAGTGAGCCACCACCATGCTTTACAGTGGGGATGGTATTCTGTTCACTATAGGCCTTGTTGAACCCTCTCCAAACATAGCGCTTATGGTTGTAACCATAAAGCTCTATTTTGGTCTCGTCACTCCAATTTACAGTGTGCCAGAAGCTGTGAGGTGTGTCAAGGTGTTTTCAGGCATATTGTAACTGGGCTTTTTTGTGTCATTGGCACAGTAAAGGCTTCTTTCTGGCAACTTGACCATGCAGCTAATTTTTCTTCAAGTATCGTAGTATTGTGCTTCTTGAAACAACCACACTGTCTTTTTCCAGAGCAGTCTGTATTTATCCTACCTTTGGGTTTTTCTTTGTATCCCGAACAATTCTTCTGGCAGTTCTGGCTGAAATCTTTCTTGGTCTACCTGACCTTGGCTTGGTATCAAGAGATCCCTGAATTTTCCACTTCTTAATAAGTGATTGAACAGTATTGACTGGCATTTGCAAGGCTTTGGGAAACTTTTTATATCCTTTTCCATCTTTATAAAGATCCATTACCATGTTATGCAGGTCTTTTGACAGTTCTTTTCTGCTCCCCAGGGCTCAGTATCTAGCCTGCTCAGTGCATCCACATGAGAGCTAACAAACTCATTGACTATTTATGCACATACACTACTCTCAATTTAAGCCACAGGTGTGGGAAATTTAACTTTAATTGCCATTTTCACCTGTGTGTGTCACCTTGTGTGTCTGTAACAAGGCATAGTCTACAAATGTTGGAGGAGTGAGTCACGGGTTTGATGTTGGCGGAAAACAACAGGACAATGAACTGTTGTCCATGTTCCAGCAAAGGATATTTGCCTTCTGGGAGAAGGACTAGGTGGGGTCGACCACGAATGAGAGGTCTCGTAGTCAAAGATGCTTTCCATGTCACCTGGTAGGAGCAGCCTCCTACCCTTACATCCAACCAGGTAGGATGTAATCCAAGAGTTTTCAGGACCTGAGACGCCCCTCCCTGTTAGGGTGGATAGCAGGACCTGATGGTTCTAAGTGTTGATGGAAGTGAATTAATCTAGGAGGATGAGAATAGAGTCATTAGTGAGGACAGTGACCTCCATTTAAGCCTGGCTGGGTACGCTTAATGAGGTTACCCTGAGAGAGAAGGTCCCTACCTTGGTTGTGGTATGAGGATTTTGAACGAAGATCACACTCAAAAACATTTGCAGCACTGGGCTGTTATTCAGCTGTTTTTAAACTGATTATTCTTTTTCTGTTATTGTTTCTAGGCTGTCTTTCTGTCTTTCGCTATCTATCTCTAAATTCAATGTATTGGCATGGAAAGTGAAATACAAAATCAACAATTGTAATTAAACATTCCACAAAAAATAACTGATTTCTTGGTAATTCAGTATTCTTGGGAAGTGCTTGCCATTCCTGGCAGTCATACACAACTCTCTCTTTCTGAATATTGGCCACACTGGCAATGGGGAAAACAAGGGTACCAAAGTACTTACAGTAAAGTTGTAGCTAATAGTGAACATTGATTTAAAGTATTGCTCAATCAATCGCTCGCTGCTCTCTTTCCTCTCTACCCATCTCTCCCCCTCCTTCACTCCTCTCTCCCTCCCTACAGGGTCCATGTTAGACGGACCGATAAGGTTGGGACGGAGGCTGCGTTCCATCCTATAGAAGAGTACATGCAGCACGTGGAAGAACAGTTCCAACACATGGCCCGGCGCATCCATTTGGACAGGAAACGTGTTTATCTGGCAACAGATGACCCCTCATTGTTGCAAGAGGCTAAGACCAAGTCAGTAATAAGTCGTTTAATATTGTGTGTGTGCCAGTGTGTTTGATTGACTGCGTCTGAAATCTCTGTAAACTGCTACTTACTAAATCCAAAAACGACTATGTGTAGTAGGGAAAGAGGATAACTGAGATACTAGTCAATTGCATTGTTTCGAGACATGAATTAATTTTGATAGAGCAACACATCTTACCTCAGTATCAGCTGATTATAATTGCTGCCAAACACACATGGATCTGTTAAATGACTCAGATGCTTGCAATTCTAGATTCAAAAGTCAAAATGAAAATTGCATACATTTAAGGCGTATTTATCTTTAGATGGTTACTGTTTTGAACACAAGTATATGTTTTGGGACATGGACAGAGTGTTTATGTTTCTCTGTAAAAGCCCATAGGTTTAGTGGTGTGTGTTCTACAGGTACCCTGACTATGAGTTCATCAGTGATAACTCCATCTCCTGGTCAGCTGGTCTACACAACCGCTACACAGAGAATTCTCTGAGGGGAGTGATTCTAGACATACACTTCCTGTCCCAGACTGACTTCCTGGTCTGCACCTTCTCTTCACAGGTATGAGTGCTGTATCTGACACAATGCTCTTAATGGAAATTTACAGTACATCATTATATCATTACTAACCTAAAGAGTCAACTCCTACTGTCATTGTCATGTTAAAACATGTTAATCGTGAAACAACCACGCAGGTTTGAGGTATTTTAACAATAAATAAGTTGCTACTAACAATGTTTTGGTATTTGATCAGTGATGTTTTATGTGTACCCCAGTAAGAGCACTATCCGCTGCTTCAGCAAACACTACTGAGTATCTGTCTTCAGAAATTAATTAAATTAAAATACATGTAAGCTAAACTAACATAAAACCTAACAGGATTCTTCACACTTCCTGGTCACACAACCTCTTTCCTGTATCTACTTCCTGTTTCCCGTATCTACTTCCTGTTTCCTGTATCTCTCCTTCCTGGATCCAGGTGTGCCGTGTGGCTTATGAGATCATGCAGACGCTGCACCCGGATGCCTCTTCTTCATTCCACTCACTAGACGACATCTACTACTTCGGGGGTCAGAACGCCCACAACCAAATTGCCATCTATCCCCACCAACCTCGCAGCCCCGAAGACATACCCCTGGAGCCTGGTGATGTCATCGGTGTAGCAGGGAACCACTGGGATGGCTACTCAAAAGGGGTCAACCGTAAACTGGGCCGCACCGGCCTCTACCCTTCCTACAAAGTGAAGGAGAAGATAGAGACGGTGAAGTACCCCACGTACCCAGAGGCGGACAAGCTGCTCTCAAACTCTCAACAAAAGTAAAGAAGAAAAGGAAGGATGAAAAGAAAAAAGAGAAAGAGACTCTTCACTAAGAGAACCGGGGGGGTGAGATGGTGGTGTTTGGACTGCACTGACAGTCTGTGTGTATGTGTATGTGTGTGTGTGTGTGTGTATGTGTGCGCGCGAAAAGGCATTTACTTGTGTATGACTGTGTATGTGTGTGTATATGTGCGTAGGTCTGTAAGTTAAGGAAACTGCACTTGCCACCTCGCTGTCCCAGTGCACACAGATGGGTTATGTAGAGTAGAAACACAGGAATAAACATTGATTTGGAGTGAACTTGAAAACAATTAAAGGCCCATAGCTGACAACACTTGCTCTCCAAGGCAGACTGGAAATGGAACTGACCAATTGGATTAAACCTTGGGTCGATTGGCTGAAAAACAATTAGAAACTGGAAAACAACATATTTTCATCTTTATTTATCTATTTAGGTTGTTTTAATTGTATTCTTGCCTTATTTCTTCTCTTGTCCATTAATTAAATGTACTGTATCTTGTATATGCCATATTTGCTCACTGCATTTCTTCCCTCTCATGTCCCTCCAATAGAACTGTCCTACATCATCCTCATCTGCAATTCATTTTATACCACCTCAATGTGCTTTATAAGGGATTTACCAGTCTTCATTTTTTGTGCCATTTTACTGTATGTGTGTGCGTGTGTGTGTGTCTGGGTGTGTGAAAGGTAATGCACGATGCTGTGTGTGTGTGTGTGTGTGTGTGTGTGTGTGTGTGTGGGTGTGTGAAAGGTTATGCATGATGCTGTCCGTGTTTGTGTGTGTGTGTGTGTGTGTGTGTGTGTGTGTGTGTGTGGGTGTGTGAAAGGTTATGCATGATGCTGTCCGTGTGTGTTTGTGTGCGCGCGCGCTCATGTGTTTTTAGGAGGGATGATGTGCTGCCTGTCGTCTGTGATCGGCGTCCTTATTCCTGCATTGTGTTGTTTCTGGTGGTGTCTGTTGGCCCATCAGCAGGCACTTACAACAACACACCATTGATTGTGGTGATGGAGAACAATGTTGATCTAGGTATGTTGAACAGTACTGATCTACCATGACTTCTGGTGGATACGGACACGGACCTCTTCAGACTCACCAAACCCCACACTTCACTGAGTGTCTTTTTGACATGTATACATCAGTTCTGTCCATCCGTTTGTCGTTGGTTTTTGTTTTACTTTTGACATTAAGACAAATTAGGGAAAAAATCGGATGCCTATTTAAAAAAATGACACTGCTATGTCATATGAGGTTTGTAGTCGGTCGTGATGATATTTTTTTTCCCTAGCTTATGTTTCGGGGGCATTGTCTTTGATAACTACCACTGATTGATTAAACTTGACAAACCAAGTGACACGTGTCTTGTCCTACTAAATTGATCTACAGTACATTAGAGGAATTCACAAATTATTCCAACTGTACCTTCCAACCCCTCGGCAATCTCCTCATAAATGACGGCATATAAAATTTGTGTATCTTCATTGTGAAACTATCAAGAATGTCAATGTCCCTGTGACTACTAGTCAGTGAATCTACAAAATAACCGTCAGCTGATCAGTCACCTGATGCCAAGAAGGTGGCTGACAGGCCAAGAACACACCAGAAGAGCTTCCAGAGGACTTTATTCAGTATACATTCATGACATAAGGGACATTGGTTTCTTCTGTTTCTTTGATGTCATGCCTTGTGTGTAACTCTTCAAGAAGGAATGTAATATTCCTTCCTCCCTTCAAGACAGAATATACACAGAATTGTGGTAAGAATGTTTCACTAAAGCTTTTTAAATCACTGATTTCTAAAGATGTTATGAATAATATTTACAATATTTCATCTTCAAATATGAGAAATGGATATGCTAAGCTTCCAACTTTCTAATGTTACTGGTATGGACATTTTCTTTTATTAAATAGTTGTAGCTTTCAACTATGTAACATTGTAGTTTTCAAAGTTAGATAAATATCTTAAAGCATATTTAATATTAAAGGGGCACTGTGTAGAATCCTAAGGTTTAAGGTTAGAAGGATAGTGCTTCTACTTGTTTTAGGAACTGTCTAAAGCAAGAATAAGGACATTAAAAATCATTGTAAACTCATCCATGGACCAGCAAGACATTTAAATGGGGAAAATGTCAGTCACGCTGATTAATTTTATAGAAAAAGATTATTTGAAACATTATCTTAAAAGATTAACTGCAGATGTCTACTGGCCATTTTTGCTGATTTTTATACTAGTAGTACAGCAAAAATCTTTAAAGGTACTTTCTGGACATTTCAGACAAGCTTGTCAAACAAAATAAAAAATGTTTAAGAGTTTCCTTTGTCAAAGCCATGTACAGGGAACTTTCTGTTATAAAAGACAGTATGAGTTTTTGACACAACGATCAATTGTGTTAGTTATATAGGCTCTGGTCTTGATACTGTCCCATAGGATTGTCCATTCTGGCAAAGAACAAGCTACAGCTTAAAACAAACAGAACATATAGCTCTTAGCACACTCAGGGCTAGCATTAATATGCAGGCCACTTGGTCGAGGGTTAATGAGTTATTGATTGCTTCCATTCTATATGGAACATATATCATACAGCCAGAAGATCACACATTACCAATTCATGGCAAAGCACTATGTTTTATATGATCACATGGAACGCCCAACCTCAAATACTCAGGCAAACAGTACATTTCCTTTTAACTCATGTACGTGAGGAGACAAACACACGAGCATACACAATCTAACACTCGAACACTAACACAGACAAAATCTACACAAATTGTTTTTTAGTTGTATTTCAGTGTATTGAAAATGTGTAGGATTGTTTCGGCCTATTAATGTTATGCGCATAAAATGTGTGTTTTGTTAATTGTTATGTATTCCGTAGACCTCCAGGAAGAGCAGCTGCTGTTTTAGCAGGCGCTAATGGACATTTAAATATGTCTAGCATGAAGGTCAAAGTTCCACATGCCGTTGACCTTGAGCTCCAAGCTATCCACTGGTATTACCACACTAGTGGGTAATAACTTGATGCAACACATTCAGTGCAAACAAATTATCACCCTATATTTGGAGTAAGTTGTTATCACTAAGATATCGCTGTTCGGGGGTTCATTTGTTAGCATAACTTATCAACCCAAATGGACAAACAAGGCAACAGAATAATAGTGGATATAAAAAGTCTACACACCCCTGTGAAAATGCTAGGTTTTTGTGATGTAAAAGAATGAGACAAAGATAAATCATGTCAGAACTATTTCCACTTTTAATGTGACCTATAATGTGAACAATTCAATTGAAAAACAAACTGAAATCTTCGAGGGGGAAAAATGAAAAATAAAAACCTTACAATAACCTGGTTGCATAAGTGTCCACACCCTCTTATAACTGGGGATGTGGCTGTGTTCAGAATTTACCAATCACATTCAAACTCATGTTAAATAGAAGTCATTACACACTTCTACACTTCTATTACACACGTAATGACTTCACTTTAAATGATGAAGTCATTACGCCATCATTTAAAGTGACTCCAATTAATCACAAATAAAGTTCAGCTGTTCTAGTAGGATTTTCCTGACATTTTCTTAGTTGCATCTCAGAAAAAAAGCCATGGTCCGCAGAGAGCATCCAAAGCATCAGAGGGATCTCATTGTTGAAAGATATCAGTCAGGAGAAGGGGTACAAAAGAATTTCCAAAGCATTAGATATACCATGGAACACAGTGAAGACAGTCATCATCAAGTGGAGAAAATATGGCACAACAGAGACATTACCAAGAACTGAACGTCCCTCCAAAATTGATGAAAAGACAAGAAGAAAACTGGTCAGGGAGGCTTCCAAGAGGCCTACAGCAACATTAAAGGAACTGCAGGAATTTCTGGCAAGTACTGGCTGTGTGCTACATGTGACAACAATCTCCCGTATTCTTCATATGAATGGGCTATAGGGTAGGGTGGCAAGACAGAAGCCTTTTCTTACAAAGAAAAACATCCAAGCCCGGCTGAAGTTTCCAAAAACAAACATCAAGTCTCCCAAAAGCACATGGGAAAATGTGTTATGGTCTGATGAAACCAAGGATGAACTTTTTGGCCATAATTCCAAAAGGTATGTTTGGTGCAAAAACAACACTGCATATCACCCAAAGAACACCATACCCACAGTGAAGCATGGTGGTGGCAGCATCATGCTTTGGGGCTGTTTTTCTTCAGCTGGAACTGGGGCCTTAGTCAGGGTGGAGGGAATTATGAACAGTTCCAAATACCAGGAAATTTTGGCACAAAACCTTCAGGCGTCCATTAGAAAGATGAAGATGAAGTTCACCTTTCAGCACGACAACGACCCAAAGCACACATCCAAATCCACAAAAGCATGACTTCACCAGAAGAAGATTAACGTTTTGGAATGGCCCAGCCAGAGCCCAGACCTGAATCCAATTGAACATCTGTGGGGTGATCTGAAGAGGGCTGTGCACAGGAGATGTCCTCACAATCTAACAAATTTGGAGCGCTTTTGCAAAGAAGAGTGGGCAAATATTGCCACGTCAAGATGTGCCATGCTAATAGACTCCTACCCAAAAAGACTTGAGTGCTGTAATAAAATCAATAGGTGCTTCAACAAAGTATTAGTTTAAGGGTGTGCACACTTATGCAACTAGGTTATTGTGAGTTTTTTATTTTTCATTTTTGCCCCTCAAAGATTTCAGTATTTTGTTCACGTTATAGGTCACATTAAAGGTGTAAAAAGTTCTGACATGATTTATCTTTGTCTCATTCTTTTACATCACAAGAACCTGGCATTTTAACAGGTGTGTGTAGACTTTTCATATCCACTGTACTTGTCGTCCTCCAGGAATAACAAGCACCTCCCTGAGGGAAAATTTCAATAGATTACCATATGGCTGCCTTTTTGGCCCATCAGTGCAATGTTGTAAAGGACAGATATCCATGGTAAGTGGTGTCATCCACCCAGATTGTGTAGAAATCTGGCCAGTGGTGTCTGAGACTTCAGTGTGACATAACACACAGTGCATACTCCATGAACAGTGACACAGCCGTATCCTCCTTCCCAGTCTCCCCGTGTGGGGAAAAGAAGCCACATGCCTGCACCACAAGGCAGACAGGACATAAGAGGGCAGGTATACATCAACCAGAGCGGGAATTCAACCCGCCACCCTGAAAGGGTATTCTCACTATTCTCTCTTCACAGTGCTTTCAATGCTGAGGATCTCTTTTCAACATCAAGTCGTCTTCTTTACTGGCACTGTATTTGAGCTTTATCTCCTACACTTCTCGTAATTCCGTCGGCGATTTGCATGGTTCGTTGGACAGCCTTAAGATAAACCACAGCACTGGTGGTGGAGATGAGTTTCGGGTGTGCGAGGGAGAATATTGGTTTTTATAGCCTCCCTCACGCCTGACAACAATTCTGACCCATTTAGTCTGGGCTGACAACTTAAGACAGACAGATCCACTTTTCAAGCCAAGAGCATTTGATGGCTTCCACTGGGTAAGATGTGGCTCCTGGGCTTTCTAAATGCACGTTAACCAATGGCCAGTTAATTAAAACACGATTGACGCTGTCACCACACCCTGTAACAGTAATTTAAGAGAGACATTAGCTCAGATAATTATTCTGTTAATTAGCCTGTGGTCCCCAGCGGAGGCACATTCAGGTTTTAACTGGTTGATTCTCCTCTCTATTTACTTTTGGCTTAATTGGTAAACCAATTTGACTTTATTGTGCAGGTTTTGGGGAAATACAATTTGCCACATGGAAAGTTTTACCAGCTACAGCAGCATTCAAGGTGCATTCGTAGGGGGCTACTTTTAAATCTGAATAATGGGGAAATGCTGTATAGATGCTATACTCACATCAAGATCTCAGATAGCAGAAGCTGTGATTTAAATTGAGGGAGATGTGGTTTTTCTTTCCCATGGAACCTTGCACACTCAAAAGTTGTGCTCACACCCTCCTGACTCCCTGCTTGTGTCCAGCCAGTACAGAAAGAGGCATTTTTGACAGACAGACAGACAGATAAATAGATAGATTTGGCATTTTTGCCATCCATCATGCCCTTCACTTTTGGCCCTCACAAAGACACAGATTACCCAGAAAACACTCTGTTCATTTGACTATATGCTTCCCTGATAGTGCGAGAGCATCTGTTCGTCATGGTGACGGAGGGCTTTTCTTTCTGATGTTTATTTTTTTCTTCCTTGTCGATCAGCTGTCTTCGTCCCCTTTTCAGTTCCATGCTGTAAATGTCACTGCTTCATCCAAGCTCAGTATTGTTGTCATATACTGTCCACCAGGGACCCTGGGAGTTTTCCCTCAATACGCTTGATATCTTGGCAGGCTTATTTTCTGATGTTGGCTCACCACTCATATCACTGGGTGACTTCAACCTTCTGATGTCTGCCTTGGATTCATTGCTTTCCGCCACTTTTCTTTTCCTATTTCAACTTTTCCCCTCATTTTTTTCCCAGTCCGCTCACACACAAGGAACGTAATGGAATTTACTAACTAATTGGTGACTCACTGCAACCCCCCTCCAGGTATCTGATCACTACCTAGTCTCTCTTTCTCATTTCCAGTCCTCCACCCCACCCAGATCCAAAGGGCCATCAGAATCTCTTTTTTCTCTTCCCTCCTACTCTCTCCTCTTATTAAACGGGCAGCTCCTTTTCCTATGCAGGTTCATTTTTGTATGTGTCCTGAAAACAAAATGCAGAGCAGAGAAAACCCATACAACTTATAGTTCCTTTTGCAAGCTGGTTGTGTGGTACTGAGTTTTTTCAACAGACTGTCTACATCCCTTCTGCTTTTATTGAAATACGAAGTATATAAGTGTACAATGGGTTGCTGCTAGCTACTTGCAAGTGAAATTTTATTCAGACAATTCGCAACTCAATTATGTCTCAATTATGTTTTGTCTTCCCCTTTCACCCCACAATCCTGTGGCTGAGACCTGACCGAGGGCTTGGCGTAGTATATTTAGAAAATATTTCTAGCCTCTAACACAGAGAGGTACTGTATGTAAAGTCGGGTCGGGAAACACTGTTATGATTTCACCAAGAAGGATAATGTTTTGAAAGTACCAAAAAAGAAAACCTATACATATTCCACAGCTCCTCCGGGGGACTGGTTCTTCTAGGGAAACCAGAGACAGGGAAGGTTCCCCTGGTTAAACGTCGGAGACCAAAGGACATAAATGAATGAAGGCCTGTCTATGCAGAAATGGTGAGAACGTACTGTAAGTCGGCAATCATCAAGTTCGTCGTCAAAGTTGCCATGAGGAAAGTAGTAGAGATGGAAAAGGGGTCTCCATGTCCTAGCACTGAACTGTCACTACTTTTAGAATGTTTTCACATAAAATCCAATTACATAAAATCAGTCAAGTCCATTAAATCAACCAGATTTTGGCTTACAATTGGCTCATTTCATTGCTCTCCAGTCATGGGATCCTTTGCCAACCACCTATTTGGCCATCCCATCCTTAGTATCCATGGCAACAGGCTTGGGGTGCTGCTCATCTTCTGTTGGAAGCATTCATTTGTTGACGTTCTTAACTTTCTGCTTGGGTTTTCTTTTTTAGCCTTTTTATCATCTCCCCTCAGCTGCTTTGCTTTCAGTTCCTCCTGTACTACAGTGGCAATGAGATTTTTCAGCTTTACATTTAATGTACCTGTAGCTGCAGGCCCCTGCTGCTGTCTACAAGCCCTCATTCAACCTTTTGCCAGGGTCCTTTACAAAGCTACGTCTTTGAAATAATTTTATTATGTTTTTGTCCTATCAAGCTATTTTAGGACAACAATATATTTTCACCTAAAGTGAATCAAGTTATACCACAGCGAGTTTCATGTTAAACCTATAGCTCCAGCATTTAAAGGTGTCATGCCCCCCCATACCCCCTCCTCCCGGGGTTCCACAATGTTGTAGTGATGACCATTAGCGTGTGGCTACAGCCTACAGGAGATAACAGGTGATTAAGTGGTCCTGCATTCCGCCATAGCCAAAGAGAAATGGCTTCCTGCTTCTTATCTTTCCTGCTCCGCCATACTCCACACACTTTTACATTAGGCTGCCCCATCGTTCTTCCAACTCTGAATTTGATAAAACCCAGAGGTAGGAGAGACAAAATAGAGGAGGAAGGGGGGAAGCTGTGAAGGAACACGATACAACTCATCCAGCATACATGTTCTTTATATTAAACAGCAAGAGTTCAGTAGACACGAAAGGGAGGAAAGCGCTCCTGAGCAGACTCAAATTAAGCTTCTTCAATAAGAAATGCTTGTTTTTAGTACATGGTGGAAATGTCTGTAAATGCAATTCATTCTGCATGGTTAATTTCATGTGCATCTGTCCTCCTTTCAAACATTTTTCCAAAAATGTTCTAATGCTAAGAAAATTTGGCTCGAGTGACTCATGCGCACTTTGTCACTGTTGCATTGCTTACATCACACCAGGCTGGTTTGGTCAGACCCAGCTAAACTATTAATGGAAAAAAACAGGAGAAATTCTATATCTACAGAATCTACTGAACAACAAAAAGTATAAAAACCTTAATAATAAATTCTCATTAAAATCAACTGAAGATTGCTAGTGCAGTTTGTTTATATTTTTTTTCTGTAATGGCCAACATTTCTCTTCAGCGGTGACGTGGTGGAGTGGGTATTTGGTTTGGTCCCTTGTCTGTAATGGTGTCAGCGAGGAATGGGACGTTGACGAGTAGCCCACTGGAAGGACTGCAGCGTGTCATCTGGCTTGGTGTCTTTTCTCTCTTTCTGAAAATAGAATAAGTAATTATAATAAAAAAACTCATTAATAATAATGAATCCTGCTGATTGGCTAAAAGGACTTTTGTCGCTTCTCTCGCTCTCATCTTTATAGCTCTCTCCCGGTCTTCTCCCTGTTTCTTCCTGTCCCTCCATCTGTCCCTCTTGCTCCCACATTCCTCCCCCCTCTCCCCCTCCACTGCCTCCCCATCTTCCTCAAATGGCCCCTGTCTCTTTGATCCTGATGAGTAAGCAGAAAATAAGTGTGCCCATGTAATTAACTGTGTTGCTACAAGGTTAATAAGTTCTCCTCTCTCTCTCTCATCCCTCTACTCTCCCTCATTCTCCCTCTCCCCAGTCTCCCTGTCTGTTGGCAGAATTTCGGCCTGGTGTCTTACATTCCGGTGTCTGTTGCCTTTGGCTAGGGGACAGGGTGGAGAGATAGGAAGGAGGCTGACTAAGTACAGCTGCTGCTGTTTGTTCTCTGCAACTAAATCAAGGAGAGGGAGGATTATTTCTCATCTTTCGTTTGGGTCTTTCATCTGTGTAGCCTAAATCACTCCCTTATATATTAAGTCTCTTCGATCTTGATCGACATGGGGTGAGGTGGTCAGGACCTCTCCCCCATCCTCAAGTGCGAAACACTGAAAACCATTTATCTGGGAGCCACAAAGTTGTGTGAGTTGACATGCTTTGATAACACAGATTGGATGGTGGCAAATCAGCTGCCTGACCCATGAACTGACATTACAGCCAGCATGCTATGCAGATTATAGTGTTCAAAAAACATATTGATAAATGCATTGAACACCAAAGGTTTTGCGGACCCAGATTAAGCCTGGCCCTGGACTACTAATGGAGACTATTTTTTGGATCTTTTTCCAGCACTTAAGATTTGACGTGATACAATGACCACAGGGTTAAAGTGCAGCAGGTCAACTTTAATTTGGGTATTTCCATTTATATCAGATTAAGATTTTTGAAATCGCTGGACATTTTGTACATAGTACCCATTTTTGGATGCTAATTGTATTTGGACAAACGGCTCCACAGCTGCTTCTAATTAGGCAGGTGTATTTGCATTGTTAGTGCATGCACAAAAGGGTTGTCCGTATCTAGTCTTGATTACAGGCCTTGCATTTGGAGTCTGTTGCTGGTCAAGATGGCCATTATAGATTCTCAGAACACCTGATCTATCCACTTTGGTTGTTTTTTGCAGGTGCTTTTGACGTTTCCTCTCAAGGAACGTGCTCTTATGACAGTAGAAATGAAGATATTTTTCTCTCTTTTGAAGATGGCAGGCTTGGGAGTGTGATTTAGCGAAAGAATACGCCAAGACTACTACACGATTAAACCAGATGTTGATGGCTGCCTGCAGCTGCATCCTCCACATGGTTAAGGCCGTGACCGTGACTGGCTCTAACCTGCCATCTGAACTGGACAGAATGGGGTGACCAACATCCTGGACGACCATGGCAGGGAAGAATGAGTGAGCGAAAAACAGTGCAGGAAAGACAGTGAGAGAGAGAGAGAGAAGAGAGGGAGTGTGAGCGGTCTCTCTGAACTGGGTTAGTTCTGTCCTCTCTGAACAGGGATAGTTCTGGTCTTTCCGAGCAGGGTTTGTTCTGTAATCACTGGTTGTTTTGTTTGTCACTGGCTAGCTGCCATGCTTCTCCTCACTCCACCTGGGCTGGCTGGGTTGTATTGTCAGTAGCCTCTCATTTGTCTCTCCTTCTGGGTCATGTCTCTCACTTTGGGCCTGTATCTCACTCTGGAGCCTGTCTCTCACTCTGGAGCCTGTCTCTCACTCTGGGGCCTGTCTCTCACTCTGGGTCATGTCTCTCACTCTGGAGTCTGTCTCTCACTCTGGGGCCTGTCTCTCACTCTGGGTCATGTCTCTCACTCTGAGCCTGTTGGGTTGTCTCGCATGTCTGTAGTCAGGGGGGTCAGTAAATGACTGGATATTTTGCAAAAAACATTCCCTAAAAATCAAATGAGCCTCTTTTCATGTGACGCATGCATGCATCTGTGACTGACGATTATAGGGTAGGTTCTGAATGTAAGATAGCCAAACATATTTCACATCAATAGCCTACAATGGTTACAACATTGTTATAACGTTAAAACACATGTAGCAGCAAAACAGATGCCAAGAGTAATAAAATAACACTTGCCACGAGAGAATTTATACTGTTTATGGAACAGAAAAAACAGTGTGTAATTATACAATTACTATATTAATTTAGATGTTATGTCTTATTATAGAATTACTGTAATTGTGATTAACTTAGTATGATATCTTTGGATCTTATGTTGTATCTTGTTTGGGCTGAACACAACCAGTAATTATGTTTTCATCTGATTGTCAAATAATCCCTTCAAATGGCGGCCTTGTTAAAATGCCCATTTATTCCACTTATTACAAAGACAGTTCTGCATCCAAACAGTGCACTGTGCACCCGCAATTTGATGAACAGAAATGTCATTAGAATCGCTACACCTGTAGCCTGTACTAGATTAACACATACACTGCTTCTTGGCCCACTGGCACCTATTTCTCACCCTGGCAATATTTTTGTATTCTTGTGGAACTACAGTAACACACACTATAGAGGTTATATAATGCCCGTTTTAAATTCAGTTTACTACTTTTTATGCAGCTGACATGATGTAATGTGAAATAATGCTGTAATTGCCTTTAGTTGTATTGGCATTTCATATTAATAATTGTGATATGGTTTCATTTTGCCTGCGGCGTCCCTCCCCACTATTTATTTTGCTGGAGTGCAGTACTGGACCATACTAGCTTTTGCTGCTCCTTATTATTGAAATGATGATGATAATAATAACAATAACAAAGAAAATGGAGACCAAAATAAGGAGCAGGAGAGGTTTTCCTGACACATGTATAATTAAGGCTGTTATGTTTAAATGTCTGACCATTTAGAACTGTCACGATGTGTAGTGGTTGGAGAGGTAGGAACCAGGCGCAGGCAGAGTGGCAGTCGATGTTTTGAATTTTAATTAAAAATAAACACTGAGCACTTGAACAAAACTGAAGGAAAAACAAAAGGTACGTACAAAAACTAAACACTCACCACATACAGGAACATACGGAGACAAGCAACAATGACCGACAAATGAGGGGAGCAGAGGAAAAACATTTAAACACATACTGATGACCTAATTGGGACCTGGTGTGAGTGACAATTGGAGACAAGACAAATGAAGGAGTCCGGGGTGAGTTCATGAACCATGGGAAACCGGGAAACGCGGGAGATGACGGAGCTGTCCGTCACCTCACCGTCATAAGAACAATGCTGAACATATTTAAATCACAGATAATCTGCTGTAATAAAAATAATTGTTTTTTAAATGACAGCACAGCATAGACACAGTGATGAAATGCGCCTGCCTCTGGGAGGTCCCACAGTTGTTAGTACAATTCCTAAAAAAACTACATCATGAAGACAAAGAAACATTTAAAGCCATTTTGTAATTAATGAAGGTTCTTCAAAAGCACCAATCAAGGGTAGGATATAAAATCAGGCACTGAATGTCCCTCGGCGCACAGTTAAATATATTATTAAGAAATGGAGAGAATATGGCACAATTATGAATATGTCAATATGTGGAAGAAGATTCTATGATCTAGGTTTTTGGCATCAACGCTAGGCACAATGTTTGGTGCAAGCCTAACATGACACATCATGCTGACAATACCATCCTTACCGTGAAGCATAGTGGTGACAGCATCATGCTATGGAGATGCTTTTCTGCGTCTAGGCCTGAAATGTTTGAGAAGATGGAAGGCAAGAGGAATGCAGCAAAGTACAGAGAAATTGTGGACGAAAACCTGATGAAGTCTTCAAGAGACCTGGGACTTGGGAGAAGATTCATGTTCCAGCCGAACAATGGCCCCAACACAGAGCCAAAGCCACACTGAAGAGGCTTCAAAACAAAAAAGTCAATGCCGAGAAGTGGCCCAGTCAAAGCATTGACATAAATACAATTAAGAATGTGTGGACAGAGTTGAGAATTGCTATGCATGTACACCATCCAACCTGACAGAGCTTGAGCAATTGTGCCAAGAAGAATAGGCAAACATCGCTGTGTCCTGATGTGCAAAGGTGGTAGAGATTTAGAAAAGTTATGTAATTAATTATTTTTTGTTTGTAATTGTTATTCATTTAGAGTAATTTGTAGACTTTTTAAAATTTATTTTGGCATTCTGGACTTCTGTGTTGATGAGTGGCAAAAACTCATGATTGAATTAATTTTGAACACTATATAATGTGAAAAGTGCAAGGGGGTGAATACTGTGAAGACCACTGTAACCCTAAACCTGAGTCTATATACACTATGTGGCCAAAAGTATGTGGACAACCTTACTAATTACTGAGTTCAGGTGTTTCAATCACACCCATTGCTCACAGGTGCATACAATCCAGCACATAGCCATGAAATCTCCATAGATAAACACTGGAAGTACAGTGAGTCGTACCGAATATCTCAGGGAGTTTAATCTCAGGTACTGTCACAGAATGCCACCTTTGCCACAAGCTAGTTTGTGTAATTTCTGCCCTACTAGATCTGCCCCGGTCAACTGTAGGTGCTATAATTTAGGAAGTGGAAGTGTCTAGGAGAAACAACAGGCCAGCCATGAAGTGGCACACCACGCAAACTCATAGAGCGGAGCCGCCAAGTGCTGAAGCGCATAGCGTGTAGAAATTGCCTATATCATCTGTTGCATCATTCGCCAGTGTGTTCCAAAACTGCCACTGGAAGCCACAGCAGAACTGTGCGTTGGGAGCATCACGAAATGGGTTTCCATGGCCGAGTATGCAAGCCTAACATCGACATGTGCAATGCCAAGTGTCGGCTGGAGTGGTGTAACGCATGCCGCCACTGGACTCTGGAGCAGTGGAGAGGTGTTCTCTGGAGTGATGAATCACGCTTCAATATCTGGCAGTCTGATGGACGAATCTGGGTGTGGCAGATGTCAGGAGCATGTTAGCCTTGTCACATAGATGAATTAGAAGACATAATATGCTGTTGGATCGACAGACAGGATAGTGAACCAGACTTACTGTATAATCATTTAGCTCTTCAAAACCAACAATAAAATGTAGTAGACAAACTGCATTGTGCCTACTGTTTGAATGAATACTGGCATTATGCAGTCTCAAGCATAACCATCCATCCCTGCCCTTTCCCTTTTCCTGCCAATTTCAGAGGGACAATTTCCATTTAAACTATTGTCGATGACTTTTCTACAATACATGAAAAAGTAAGAGTTTCTCCCAATGCGGGCATCTGTAGGATTTGCAAGCTTCAACTTAAACCCATTCCTAGTGAGTGTTACCAGCCCATGGGGGTGGGGTCTGATGCGGCTCCAGCTGCAGACCGCAGCCAACGCACCAAGGTGTCAAGATCAATATTCCTGAGAGCACCCGCCAAAGCCTCCTCTGAGATGGAGCATAGACAGATTTTATCTGCTGAGACACACACACACACACGCACACATCTATATACCCACACACAGTAGACATCCAGTGAAGATCCATTCACCATCAGAGATAAATGAAGAGAATGCACATTGAATAATTTACACCCAGCCAAAATAAGAATCAAATAGCTGTTCCCTCTCAGAGCCCCAGATAGATGAGGCTCCTGGCGTCCCGGCAGGGTACAAAGCCCCAAGGACTGGAGCAGCGGGGAAGACGGGGGGGTGCAGGAGCTGGGAGTAGGGGTGAATCTCAATTGTTTGTCCTTGATACCTTTCACCCGCTCCTTTATTCCTTGTCAACACTCTAGAAGAGAAAGTGTGTATAAGCTATATCTATGAGAAAATATAATCAAACTGTGTAATGGTATGTCAATTGTTCCTTGTACGGAAGTCTCAATACTTCCACTGTGTTATCTATACGTATTAGAAACACGTAGCTGAAGTGGCATATAATGTCATATAACTGTTGTATCTCCTTAATTGTAAATAAATAGCGTTATGCATACAGTGACTATAATGTTGTAAATATTAAAGACGCATTCCGCAATTTTAGGCCACTGATTTTAAATATGGTGCTTCCGAGCCCAAAAGGGAAAAACAATGTCATGCCTGTGCTTATTAATGCCCTGTCTTAACAAAACCACAAAAATATTTTGTTATTTGGAAATGTCAAAGAGTGCATCACTGAGGAACAATTCCTTTTTGAATAGTTTGTCATTAATAATGAATACATTTTAGAAAACAGGAATAGGGCATATAATGAACAAATGAAAAAGTTTCCACCCCCATTGGACATTTCCACATTTTATTGTGTTTCAATATGAAATAAAAACTGATTTAATCAGAAGAATTTGCCACTGAACAACACAAAACAATCCATCATATCTAAGTGAAGAATAAAATCTGCAAATTGTTCTAAATGAATTATAAATGCATAACCTGAAAATAAAATGTTGCATAAGTATTCAGTCCTTTAGTTATGACGTACCTGAATGAACAACCAATTGTCTTTTGAAGTCACTTAATTAGTTGAATAAGGTCCATCTTTGTGCGATTAAGGTTTTTCACATGATTTCAGGTTAAATACCTCTGTCTCTCGGAGGTCGATTAGTTGATTAGTCCAATTCCTGACAAAATATACATCATTCAAGGCTAATATAGAATAAGGTTGAATATTCCCCAGAGCACAGTTAAGTCCATTATTAAGAAATGAAGAGAATATGGCACAACTGTGAATCTGTCTAGAACAGGCTGTCCTCAAAAACTGTTAATCCGAGCAAGAAGGACACTAGTCAGGGAGTCCACCATGAGGTCTATGGCAACTCTAAAGGAGTTACAGACTTTCGCATCTGAGCTTCGGAAACACTGTGCATACGGCAGCAAAAGCCTGGGTGCTTAACAAAAGTGGCCTTCATGGGAGATTGGTAATAAGAAAGCCATTGTTGAAAACAACTCACATGAAATCTCTGCTAGTTTGCTACAGGGCATGTGGGAGACTCTGAAATCAAATGGAAGAAGATTCCATGGTGTGATGAATAGAAAATAAGATTTTTTGGCCTCAACTTTAAGCGCTATTTTTGGCAAAAGCCTAATACCGCACATCATCCAGAGAACATCACGCTATGGGGATGTTTCTCAGAGTCAGGGCCTGGAACACATTTGAAGAAAGATAGATAGTGTTTAACATTACTTGTGCTTACAATATCAGGCACTCAGGATAAATCTTGCTTACATAGGCAAATATCAGTCACAGTAAATATATATATTTTTATCACTTTTTATCCTCAATCATATTCTATCAGTTCTCATCAAACAAGATGAAAACAGAGTAAAAAAAGCAAACACTGCCCCCACTTGCATGCCCAAGACTGACGTGAATAAAGTACCCCAGCCCAGACTAGCACTGGCAACATGCTAAATCAAGACACTGCAGACAGAGATACCAGACATAAGGTTAAACGTCCATTAAATTCTGCATCTGTTGTAGAAAAAGAAAGACGTACCCAAAACAAAAAAACTGACTCTTGGAAAATGAATGGTCAAATGGTTAAAACAAATAGTTGCCCATATTTCTTTCAAGGGACTAGCTAGTAACTAGCCAGCCAGGTAGTTCACTCAGTGTAATAGCTCTGGTTATGTAGTTAGCAAGCATATAACAGTAAAATTAAATGAAGACTGAAACTACACAGGAAACAATATTTTTTGTAAACTAAAATGAAATTAGAGACATTTGGGAGAAACAAAAACTGAACTGGAACAAGAAGTTTTAGGTCCAAAACCAAAATAAAAATCATTCAGAAGTATTTTCAGTTAGTTTGAATTAATTACGATGTGTGAAGAGGAAAAGTGACAAGACGCTATCTGCCCAATGATTGCAAGCAATGGCAAATCATGAATTCAACCTCTGCTACATACACCGATAGGCTTATGATTCTGAACTCCAGAGGAATTACACCTTTAGTTTATAAGGGCTGCTGACAATGTGTTTTCAAGTTCATGTTCTTAATTACAGGCTTCATTTTAGCAGAATATTTAGGGGCTTAATTAATGTGTTAAGGACCTTTATTAACACCAAGAGGGGCAACCGCCTGCGGTAACGCCTTTGAGAAAAGTTTTTTCGCTCACGTCAGGCAGAGTGGCTTGAACCGCAAATGCAAGAGAGTGCAGCCGTGTGCGGTCTCGGAACCCACAGGGACGTTGCGTCACCTGGGGAACAGTCTCACGCTGTCATGATCTGTGATTGGTGTTGCATAATATGTGCCCATATTCCTATCTGCGCACTTGATTCAAGAACCACTGAATTTTGGCAGTCATAGGGCAAGAAGTTCACTTAAAAAATACTCCTAATGTATTTCAAATATTAATAATATATTTCACATAAATTCAGAGTTATTTGAAGTGTAATAAAATGCAATTACCAATCATGTATTATAGGTATACTAAATTATGAAATGAATGGGTCCATTTACCAAACTGAAGTATTCTCTTTTAATACTTAATAACCTAAAGTGTATTAATTTGCAACAACTTAATTGTACTGCTTTTTTGGCCTTGGTAGTGAAATACAAATGAAAATCTTACTTCAAATTTGACAGAGAATAGTGACTCAGATAGGGTTGAGGAACAAGATGGTGTTGTGGCAGGAAGAGACAACGAAGCAGAGAAGAGATGAGAGTGCTTTGATAGTGTAATTAATGTTATGTTTATAATGATGACATGCATATGTTTGCCTAATCCATAGAAACGGGTAAATAAAGGAAATGCAGTGAAATACCTTGGTTTACTGAGAGTAGCAAGGTTCGAAGGGGGGGGGGGGGGCGCTGGGTGGTCCCCTCCATAAGTCTGTAGTAATATTATTTTTTTTAAGTTTGAGGGGGTCCCACAAAAATGCATTTTAATGATTATTAAAATCATCCATAATGATTGTAAAAATTATTGGTCTTTAAGGACGGTTTATAATTTGCAGCAATAATTTATTTATTTGCTGGCCTGAGGCTGCGGTCAGGGTAGCATGGATAAGTGAGTCCAACAGTAATGTAGCTAAACTAGTTATTCATAACTCGCTTTACCAACCTGATTGCCCAGCCAGTGATGACGAGTAATAACCAGGACGTACAGCAAATTTGTGACTTCATTGACTTAATTTCATTTCATTATGAATGTGTGTACATGAGACAGAGAGCGTGATAGCTATTGTAGCTACACTTATTTTTCTGAACCTAGAATCGTGCATCATGGATATTACATAGCTAATGAGGAAACTGTAGACATATTGGCTTAGTTAACACTGATTATTCTCATATTTTGTCATGAACATAGAATTTATTTAATATAGCTGAATGTTTTAACATAGCAATTAATTAATTAGTTATAGAAGCAATATGTTGCATCATAGAGTACAGTCAAAATGTTTTTCTTTTTCTTTCTGAGAACTAGCTGAGCCAAACAAAAAAA